>PVJX010025912.1:0-26410 GCA_004027295.1 Dolichotis patagonum | reverse complement strand
ATAACTGGGACCACATCTTATTAAAGAGTTTCTGCATGTCAAAAGAGATTTCCAGCAGAGTGAAAAGAAAACCCACAAATTGGGAAAAAATCTTCATTGACAGCGCCTCAGACAAAGGACTTCTGTCTAGAACGTATAAAGAATTAAAAAAAAAAATCAGACCCTCGAAATTCAAAGACCCAATCCAAAAATGGGCATCTGAAATGAATACACAGTTCTAAGATGAAGAAATATGAATGGCAAATAAATACATGAAAAAATGTTCATCATCATTAGTCATGAGAGAAATGCAAATTAAAACCACACTGAGATTCCATCTCACTCCAGAAAGAATGGCCAATATAGAAAACACTACCAACAACAAGTGTTGGAGAGGCTGTGGGGAAAAAGGAACTCTTCTACACTGTTGGTGGAAGTGTAGACTGGTGCAACCACTGTGGAGGTCAGTCTGGAGATTCCTCAAAATGCTGGGTATGGAAGTCCCATTTGACCCAGCTATTCTGCTTCTAGGCATATTTCCAGAAGAACTGAAAACATCATACCACAGTGATATATGTGCACCCATGTTTATAGCAGCACAATTTGCAATAGCCAGATCTTGGAAACAACCTAAGTGCCCATCAACTGAGGAATAGATAAAAAAGTTGTGGCATTTTTATACAATGGAGTACTACTCAGCTCTAAAGAATGATCACATTGAAGTATTTATAAATAAATAAATAAATAAATAAATGGACACGACTTGAGACCATTCTCTTAAGTGAAATAAACCAAACTCACAAGGGTAAATACCATGTAATCTCCCTAATATGAGATTTGATAAGAGTATATAAGACTTTATAGTAAGCATGAGTCCCCATCTCACAGCTTCGAAGTCTTTCAAAGTTTTCAATCATCAGTTGGAATGGTTTTATCTTGTTTTGTTTGACTGTATTATATTTGATGATATGAATAGCTGTTTTGAAGAAAACAAAACATTGTGACAGCTATTGCTGATTCAATATCATCCTTCTTAGAAGTCCTACCATGCTTTTTTTTTGTTCTACTACCATTGGTTCTATCACATTGTGTCTTATTGGACTTTGAATATGTGTGATAGCTCAAACAATTTTTTTTCTTTTCTATCAAAAATGAGATATTACAGTATCCATTGAACATTTTCTGTTATTCGGTTCAGAAAGCCCTATAATTCTTTCACTCTACGCATGGCTTTATACTATTGTGTTATGCTTGATATTATTGTATTTGAAACTATGCTCAACTATAGCAGAGTAAGAGATATGGTGTTAGCTACTGTTGATGTCCAGTTGACTTAATTTAAAGTACTGTGTTGCCTATGTTGTCCTGTGCTGATCTGCTCTGTACTGCCCCCTTTTGTTTTATTCTCTTTCAAATTAAAAAAAATAAATTCTTATCTTCACAAAATATTCCATTGAACAGTAGGTTTCTAAAATTTGAACTCATGTCGCACAAGTGAATAAAATATATGTGGTCTCTTTGGTGATATAAAATATTCCAAAAATATCATATCACCACTTATTCTATCTGAATAAATGAATATAAAATACCAGCAAAACTTTTGTTTACGTGTTTGTCAAATGTACATCCAGAAATCTCAGTTACTTATACTTCTGTTGAAACCTTTATCAGAAAAAATATTATGACACACTCTCGTTACCTTGCTGTATTACATGGTTCCTATGTTTATTCAAGATCATAATTTTAAACTATTAAATGACCTGAAGAATTTTTAAAAATCATAGTCAAAACTACTCAGTTAATAAGAGAAATATGAAGAAAATAGTTTTTTCTACATCAGACTAATATAATATGGGAATAAAATGTAGTGCCAGTGAAAACATTCTTTTTAAATCAAGAACAAAAGTGTCTTTTAAAACATACTGCAGGATGAATGTGAATTGGAAACATATAAATATGTCTGTGATAAGACTTAATATCTTATTTTTAGTCTAATTCTCATCTTGTAAAGAGAAAGAAGCAAGACTTAGTTTCAAATCTTACCATTAATATTGGAATATCAAAAGTAGAAATCAGAATTTATGAACACTTGTATAATTTTAATACTCTAAGCAAGGGAGAGAGAATTGGAAAAGAGGAAAGGATGAGAATCCCAAGGTATCATTTGAGTACAATACACCAGTGTCTGTACAGGAGGGAGAAATTAAGCATATGCATAATTTGTTGTAGGAGTACAACTGGAAAAGTTTTAGTATGAAGGTTGTTGAGGCTCTAAAAGTAATTTAAATGATTCTAACTTGAGTTGGAGCAAAAGTAAACAACAAGCTAGAATCTATCTTAAGCAAATGATAGAAATGCTTATTGCAAATGTAAAAAATTAAACTGTCTAAACATTTATATTATAGGATATGAAAATTCAATTCAGGACATTTCATAGATAAAATGTATTGCCCTCTAGTTATGAATGACCTATAGCTGTTCTGCTGATATATTCATAAACTTTAAACTACACTAGATAAAGAACTAATAAGATTGATGACATGTAGGATTAGTGGCAGATGTACTAACTTTGTATCAGATCACTGAATTTCATTACAGATCTCTGATGCAGAGGGTGTAATGTAATTTATTGTTACTTTTTTCATCTTTCAGCAACTCTGAGCTATATCTCACTCTTCCTAGAATCTAAAATTTTAAAAACAAAAAGATCACTTACCCTCATGTAATAGCAGCTTTCACACAAAAAGGTATAGAAGGTAAACAATGTGCTCTTACATATTTTGATTATTGAAGAATACCATAAAAATAATAATACTTATGAAGTGTTTGCTGTATTCTCAGTAGTTTTTATATAATGATTCTCACAACTCCATGAGGGAGATACTATACTTTATCTTCATATTATAAATGAGGAATTTATAATACAGAAAGCATGTTTTGATTCTAGTGTCCACGGGTTGGCACCTAACGATCTTTTGTGGAAATAATTAGAACTACTTGCCCAGAGGAACTAATGAAAATAAATAATATCAGCAAATAACATGCACAACTGGAAAATAAACTTCAGATCTCAACAAGCAATGGGGAGAATATTCAGAATTCTGGGAAGATGGCAGATTGGTGGACAGCATAAAATGAGCCTTCCCAAATTTAGTATCCTGACACTGAAATATAGCAATATAAGAAAGCGAAAACATCGGGTAGTGAGTGCCCTGGATCCAAGAAGTATCTGAAGTATAGAATTTAAGCCCACAGGGAGAGCAAAGAGAGAGACTTTAACAAAGAAGAAGGGGGTGGCAAGAAATGCTTTTTCCCTGAGCCTTGACTCACTGTCCACCCCAGAGACCTCCACAGAGAAATGTACCAGTGGAACAGAGGAGTGGTCACAGTGTCTGGTGCATTATTCAGGTTCAGACATTCTCCAGGAGAAGGTCATTGTCTAGTAGCCATCTTGGAGAGGGGCCAACTAAATTATGAACTCAGAACAGCTGCTGGATGACTCAACCTGGTAACAGCCAGTGTAAGGGTGAGGCTGCTGAGTGCAAGTTGACAGAAGGTCTAGGAACCAGTTCAAGCCATCAGGAGGCCAAATTCAAGCCACCAGGAGGCACATGGAGTATTGCAGGCTGACCAAATCAGGTTCCAGCCTCACAGTCAGAAACCAGCCTGAGTATCAGTGGAATTAAAGGTGTAGTCTTGCTGAGATTATACACTGTCCCATCATAACGTTACAGCTGGCTTCCCAGGATAAATCAACACAGATCTAGACTGTGCCAAATTTGTCTACCAGCAACAACAGAGAAACATATTGAAGTGAACATTATTTTTTCTTATTTTTTGTTCTTGCTTTAATTTTCTTTTTTATTGATTGTTTCCTCTTATTTTTATATGAATGTGAACAGTGTTTATAGTTTTGTGTTATTGTTGTTTTGCTCTACTCTTGTTTTTATTTCTTGCTTTAGGCTTTTACTTCTCTCTTGTTCACTGGTTGCCCAAAGTTTGTGCAATCTTTTTCTGAACTATAGCCTCGCTTCTAATCTCTTATTCTTCTTCTGTTTCCTCTACATTAACACTTATCTCCTTTTAAAAATTTTTCCTGAGTATAAAATCACAATACTAAGAGTATTTTTTTTCTGTATGCAATTTTCTGGATTGTTTTAGATGTGTTATATAAGCACAAATCTAGTTCATATTGTTAATAGTGACAAATTAAAAGTTACCACAGTTTTTCATTTTCTAGACTATGTTTTATTGTGTTGGTATTGTTGATTTTATTACATCACCCCATGTGAGATAATTGTTCTAATCAATTATACTTTCTGTATATGCAAAGGCTGAGGTTGCTTAAATATCATAAAAAAATACCATATGCCAGTGCCAAAGAACCAGGGCCTGGACCAAACAGGCAACAACTTCTTATCACCAATAAATTGAAGAGGTGAGATCTTGCAACTGACTGAAAACCCAAAAAGCAACTACACCTGGAAGATATCTTTGAGAAACAGTCATTTCCTAAGCTTTTTAAATATGAGTAATAAATCTACTTGCCATGTGCAAGTCTCAGTGCAGGAATTAAATTTAAGAAATGAAAATGAGAAGACAAGTAAAGCAAGATGCAAGTGCAGACTTCCAGGTCACCAAGTTAAACCCAGGGAACAATGAGATTGAGCAATTTGAAAAGCACCTGGATTCTCTGAAGTGGTAACAGTAGAAGTAACAAAGAAGATGAATGAGGCTCTAGAAAACAGGAAGATTTATTTAAAAATAGCAAGGGACCATGAGAAATCAATTCAAAAGCTGTTAGATGATACAAAAAAGAGTAATATAAGATTGATCTGCATCAATGAAGAAGCAAAAGATACTGCAGACTACATTAAAAACCTGTTCACAGAATAAATGGCTGAAAACTTCCCAAGCAGGGAGAAAGAATTTAACATGCAGATAAGTAAGGTATATGGACCTCCAATTAGCCATGATAATAAAAAAAAAATAAGTCTGCAGCCAGGCTTATAATCCTCAGGATTCCAGAAATTCAACATAATAATAGATTATTAAAAACTATGAGGGAAAAAGAAACAAATCAACAATAAAGGAAAGCCCATCAGAATCAGAATTACAGCAGACTCCTCAACACAAACACTCAAGTCAAGGAGAGTTTGCACTGAAGTATTTCAAGCCATAAAAGAAAACAAACTCTAACTCAGATTGCTGTATCCTGCAAAACTATCTTTCATAACTGATGGAGAATTAAGATACTCCCATGAAAAAGAACACCTGAAGAAATCCCTAACAAACCAGCACTCCAAAATGTTCTGAGAAATTCTAGAAAGAGATAACAAGGACTACACCTCTATGAATCTCAACAAATTGAATCTGTAACAGAAGCAATTAAACAGAGTGGAAGAAAGGAACCTACAAAAGGAAAACAGCATGACAGGAGTAAGTCAATATGTAACAGTTATAATCACCAGCATTAATGCTCTCTACTCATCAATCAAAATAAAGAAACAGATTGGCATAATAGATCAATAAGCAAAACACAGTGATATACTGCATATGATAAATATGTTTAATTCAAAAAAAATTCATACACTGAAATTCAAAGGATGGGAAACAATATTTAATGTGGCCAGACCTACAAAAAACCATGAGTAGCTATTCTATTTGCAGATAAAGTAGATTTCAAGCAAAGACTGATTAAGAGATAAAAAGAAGATCACTGTATTCTTGTAAAGGGAATAATCCAAAAGGAAGAAGTAATAATTATAAATATATATGCTCCAAATACCAGTGCATCTAAGTATATAAAACAAATATTAACAGACATGAAAAATCAAATAAGTACTACACAATTGTAATACGGAATATCAATAGCCCACTGTCACAAAAGGACAGGTCAACTAGACAAATAAATCAACAATGAAATATCAGATATGAACCAAATTTCTGAACAAATGTCTACAGAGTGTTCCAGCCCACACCATCAGAATATACATTCTTAGCTGCACACAGGCTGTTCTCTAAATTCGACCACATACTAGCTCATAGAACATGATTAAGTAAATACAAATGATTGAAAATATCCCATGCATACTATCAGCGCATTCTGCAGCGAATTTGGAAATAAACAGCAAAAGAAACTGCAATAAGTTTATAAACACATGGAAATTAAATAACACCCTCCTGCACAACCAATGGGTTACAGCTGAAATTAAAGAAAAATTTAGACAGTTTCTACAATTACACAATAATTCCAATACAACATACTGGAACTTATGGATGAAATGAAAGCAGTTCTATAAGGTAAATTTATAGTGGTGAATTCCTATATCAGAAAAAAACAAAACAAACTCAAATAAACAACCTAATCTTGAACCTCAAGCTTTTAGAAGAAGAACAAATGAAGCCCAAAAATCATATCTGTGAGGATATTATACAGATCAGGAGGGAAATTAATGCAATGGGTGCTAAGAACACAATAGAAAGAATCATGAATCAAAGAGTTGGTTCTTTGAAAGGTTAAATAAAGTGGAAAAAATCTTAGCTAACTTTATCCAAAAAAGGAAAAAAAATAGTCAAATCCATGCAATTTGTAATGATAAGGGTGAAATAACACTGGATCCTGCAGAAACACAGAAGATTTTCAAAACCTGCTTTGAAAAACTGCATTCTAATAAGACGAAAAACACAGACAATGGATAGTTCCTAGATACATATGAATTACCAAAGTTGAATCAAGAAAATACAAAAATTCTAAATAAACCAATATCCGTCAATGAAATTGAAGATGTAACTGAAAACATACCACCAAGCAAAAGCCCAGCTCTGATCAATTCACTGCTGAATTCTGCAAGACACTTAGACATTGCCTACTGGTTCTACTTCTAAAACTCATGAAATTGAAAGGGAGGCAATATTCCCAAAGTCATTTCTGGAAGCAATTAATAGCTTGAAACCAAAACCAAAAAAAGGATCCAAAAAAGATAACCAAAAGAAATCTCCCCAATGAACACAGACAAAAAATCTTCAATATATTCTGAAAAGCAGAAAATTATCAAGATGGTTATACATCATGGCCAAGTAGGATTCATCCCAAAGATATAGGAATGGTTCAAATTAGGCAAATCGATAAATGTAATATGTCTTATCCACAGAGCCAAGGACAAAAAGCTTATGATCATCTCAATGTATGCAGAAAAAACATTTGAAAATTCTAACACACATTCATGATTAAAAAAAAAAACTACTGAAAATTGGAACAGAAGGTCTACCTCAATTGGATAAAAGCAATCTATGACAAACCAAAAGCCAATATCATACTAAATGGAAAAAATTGGCCAAGCATGATGGTAGACACCTTAATCCCAGCACTTGGGAGACTGAGGTATGTTCCAGGCTATCCTGCATTACAAGGGAAACATTGTCTCAAAAACACAAACAAAACAAAAAATCGTAAGTGCCAAAACTGAAAGCCTTCACTCTAAATTAAGGGAAAAAACAAGGATAACCACTGTCAAAGTTCTCGTTCAGTATAGTTCTGCAAGTATTATCCAAAGCTATTAGATAAAAAAGAAAAAAAAGGAATAAGTATATAAAGGAAGAAAATAAATTATCATTATTCACTTATGACAGGATACTCTATGTAGAAGACCGGAAAAGCTTCAACAAAAGATACCTATATTTAATAATAAAATTCAGTGATATAGTAGAATATGAAGTCAACATTCTGAAATTAACAAGACTGCTGCATAAAAATAAACTCACTGAGAAATAATTAAGAGAAACAACACCTTTCATAATAGCATTGAAAAAAGTGAAATACCTAAGAGTCAATCTAATGAAGAAAGTTAAAGTCCGTTACATTGAAAATTATAGTACTGTGAAAAAGGAAATCAAAGATGATATCAGAAAATAGAAATATATCTCTGCATTTGGATATGAAAAAAACAATATATTGAAAATGGGCATACTTCCAAAATTGTTAAACAGTTTTAATGCAATCTCAATCAAAATACCAATAACATATCTCACGGAATTAGAGAAAACAATCATAAAATTCATTTGTAAACTTAAGAGACCTAGAATAGCTAAACAATTCTGGGCAACAAAGGCAAGTCCCGACTTGAAATTATAATATAAAGTTACTGTTATAAAAACAGCATGACATTGGCAAAAATAACAGACCTTAGAATCAATGGAACAGGTTAGAAGATTCAGAAACTACTAAAAACATATTTATTCACCTTATGTGTGTCAAGGAAGCCTTAAACTTTCCCTGGAAGAAAGATAATCTCTTTAATAAATGGTGCTGAAAAACTTCCTGTCCAAGTGCTAAAGATTAAATGTAGAACCATATTTTTCACTATGCAATAAATTGAAATCAAAATAGATCAAAGATCTAAATATTAAAACAGAAGCAGTAAATGCTGGAAGATAGAATGAGTAGACCTCTTGAAGACATCACTGTAGATAAAAACTATTAACAAATCCCTGAACACATGAGAAATATCACAAAAAACAACACCTTGGATCTTATTTTATTAAAAAATAACTTCAGCACAAAAAAAAATAAAAAGTAAAGAGACAACCCACAGTGTAGAACAAAATATTTTCTAACTGTTCCTTAGAAAATGACTATTATCTAGAATATATAAAAACTCATAAAATAAACTTCCCCCCTAAAATATTAAAAATCCAATCCAAAATGGCCACCTGAAATGAATGTACATTTCTCAGATGAAGAAGTAGAAATGGCCAATGCATATATGAAAAAATGTGCAGAATCACTGATCATTTGAGAAATGCAAATTAATATACTGAGTTTCAATCTCACTCCTGTAAAAATGGTTATTATCAAGAAATCAACCCATTACAAATTCTGGCAGGGACTGTAGTGGAAAAATAACCCCCCTCCCCTGTTGATGGAAAGGTAAACTGGTGCAATCCGTGTGGAGATTCCTCAAAGAACTAACACTAGAAGAACCATTCAATCCAGGTATTCCTCTGCTTTGTTCATTCCCAAAAGAATTATTAACAGCACACCACAGTGATACATGTACACCAAAGTTTACAGCAGCACAGTTTGTAAGAGCTAAATCTTGGAAACAGCCTAAATGCCTGTCAACCTATGAATGGATAAAGAAGGTTATTTTATACAATGGAGTTCTACTGAGGAATAAAGAAGGAAAAGTGTCAGATATTTTTACCAAAACGCATGGACCTTGAGATCATGCTGTTAAGTGAAATAAATCAGAACCCATGTTCAAATATTACATGATTTCTCTGTTGTAAGCAACTTAATGTATAAATAAGAACCGAAATGCACAACAGATATTGGGAAATGGAACGAAACTGTTTACAGGAGAGGAGGAGCAAGGGTTTGGAGAAAAGGGGAAAGAAAAGGAAGAATAGGACAAAAATCTAAAGAAAGCTTTTGTAAATAAGGAGGAGAAAGAGGTTGAAGGGGGGAGGGGAATGAGAAAAAATAGAAGGATTAGGACACATCATGTACAGGAACAAATTCCCTGTTGTGAATGTTATTTTCATGTATATCTAAAATGCACAAATAATATAAAATTTGAAAAAAAGCAATGGACCAATGGCAACTACACTGCACTTGTAGTTTGGCAAATGAAACTGAAAGAGAAATTAGACAACATGCTCCCTCAACAGATTTTGTTTCACTGAGCAGTTCTTAAGAAAAATGCAAACAAAAGAGTTCTTTAGTTATAGGGCTACCTATTTTATTCCCCAGTTCCTATTAAAAAGCCTAATTGTGGTAAGCTTTTAATAAACGTTTAATGTACATGTATAAATAGGATAGTATAGAAGCACAAGACAGGTGCAAACCTAACTGTAGCAACAGGGATAATGTTGGGAACTGAGATGAGCAAAGGTAGAAGTTAGAGCTATGAGAAAGAGGTGACACTATGTCTGAGCCTTAAAGTATTAGTACAGTTTCAAGGGCTGGAATCAATGAGGGTTATATTAGGGTACTTCAGGAGTTGTGAAGGTCATGCACCAGTTGGGGGAGACACTGGCTTCTCTTCTGGTTTTCCCTCACATACTGCAAATGCTTACTCTATGTCCAGACCTATATTAACAATGGGAAAGAGATAGATCTATAATTTTGTCATATTTAGATATTGAATACAAGATTGGATAGAAAGGGGAAGAAATCTCTATATATCCTATCGCAAACATGGACATAATGCTAAGGAGCTTAGAGATACCCAAGAAGTTTTCATTATCTTGTCAAATGCACTTTAAGTACTTTGAGGGAGAAATCATAAATTCAAACATTTAAATGCCTTAATATATCTAACTTGCATAGACATAGTACAGCATATAATTATTTGAGTCAAGTTTTGCATAACAGAAGTACATGGGTTTAGCAGTTTGGATATAGGTTATGAATTTCTTGTCTATGAAAAAACAGAACATATATGATTAGGTTTATTCATTTAGTGTCACTTAATAAGGAACTCACTTTTGAAAGACATGGAATGATGTAAGAGAAAGTACATCTAATGTCTTGTCAAGTTAGGTTATTAGAATCCACATTAATTCTACCTGCAGTATGGATCTATGCTTAAAATTTTATCAGATTTCAAACACGTGACCATCAAGGGAAGTGGATTTGTTTGCGGAGGTGGTCAGTAAACAGGGGAAGTGAATGTGACAAAAAGAAAACAAATTTTCCAGGTGACTCACATACAAATTTGTCCTCAACTGCAAATTTGGTCTTACTAGAAAGCTCTTGCTCTGAAATATTTCATTGAAGACATTAAATCTACAAGCTTAATGCAAGCTTCACAAATTGACAGTTTTGCAAAGGAGAGAGATTGAAATTCATGATCTACACTAGGAGATTACAAGCTTCACCTTTGATGCAACATTTGTGTGAGAAATTAGTATAAAGTATGGTATTGGGGTACTTATACAAAATTTCAAATGAATATAACTACACATGTTTGAATATAGCTAACAAATGTTTGACTTCATATATGTCAAATGAATATAACTACAAACGTTTGAATATACTAACAAACGTTTGACTTCATATATAAATACCAAATGAATATAACTACAAACGTTTGAATATAGCTAACAAACATTTGACTTCATATATAAATATGAGTAGTTAAGATTGGCCAGGAGCAGTTGGTGGAGTAAGGTTGTAATCTAGATCAGTAAGATATTCTGGAAGTCAGTAAATCAGTAAAGATATGCTTGAAAATATGCCATCTATTGCAAAAGGTGTAAAACACTGGCATGGCAGAGAAATCAGTTTGTTCACATCTGTGAAACAGCCCATGTAACGAATTGGATGTGGGAGAAAAGAACTCCTTTCTGAAGTGACAGAGTGCCATTTTGTCTCTGTGAATCAGCCCTGTCTCTCCTCGGAGTCAAGATGATTTGCATGTTTGGTGATTGATATAGATAGAGGTAGTAAATCACATCGAGTCTTAGCTGACAGTCTGCTATCTCACTCATACGAAGATGAACCTCAAAGATTCACACTGTTAAAATGTGCCATCATTTCAGGAAATACACATTGGTCAAGTGATGGACATGGAACACAGAGAACCCTATCACAGAGATCCTTTATGTTTCATGTGGTAGATTAAGGGCATTGGGTATTTTTACCTTTGGAAATATTTAATAGACGTTTCATTCATATATGATATTTCCTCACATAACATGTTCCCATAACCAAAAGGAAAACAAAAGCCATCACAGAAAACTTGTTACCCCAAGATTGAAATACATACTCACTGTGCACTTATTCTTTTAGAAACACAATTATTTTTATTTTTGTTTAACATTTTTGATTTTTCTATCACATTAAGGCTAATATTAGAAGTTAGAGTGAAGGTAGAACGAATTGTCCATGAAAAGTAATTCCATTACTATTGCTGGGGCATTGTTGTAGCTAAGAGGTATATTCCTTTGAGAAAAAAAAAATTGCCTCTACCCAAACAATGACTGGAATTTTATCTGTAAGTGTGAAAGGTAATGATGACAGGATTAATTATAGACACTTACAAATTACTTATAGTTGGCATAAAATAAGGCAAAGTCTGTCAAATAAATTATAAAAAATTTAATGTAGTTGGATTGTTCAAAATGTCTAAACATGGCAAGTCTCTCTGTGAAAATAGGACAATGTGCAACTTTTAAAGGATGCCCTTCATTCACAAAGATACAAGCTGTTTCTTTCCTATACTATCTGTAATATGTTGACTCTTCTCATACCTTCTGATTACTTAAATACACACTGAAGACAATTTTCTCACCATCTTGACCTAGTATTACACTAAAATATTTGATTATAGGGATCTTGTTCTTAAACATAATTTGCTCACCCGGTCCTGTGCTAATAACCTAGTTCTAGTGATAGGCTCAGTTTCGTTTGCATGCATAAGACTATGTAATGCCTTATTGCAATAATTTTTTGATATTACAGAGCCCGCAACATATACACTCTAATAGCTTTTCACTATATCTTACATACTTCATTTCTCATTTCTTTTCTATAAAGCACAAACTCCAGGGTGTATCATGAGCACTTTCTTAGATTCTTTGCTCTGTAGCAGTTCTGGTGCTCACTCGATAAATTTCAAATACCAACTACTATCAACTTTCTATCCATTCATTACCCTTTCTCCTGCAGTTGAACTTCCAGAGAAAAATACATAATCACTGTGACATGTCTAATTTTTAATTCATGACCAGTAACTTCAATTTGGCCCTTAACATAACCCAGAAATCTTACTTAATCTCAAATTTTTCTATGTACTGTGGACTATTTTTTTTAAAAAAAATTAAAGTAGGCTCTCATCTGAAGATTCTGAGTTAAATTATTTTGCTCACAATCTGGGCACTGGAATTCATAAATGCTCCCTCAGAAACATAATTGTAATATACAGGGAGATTTGAAAATCTTTTGTCTAGACAAGTTTCTATTCTCTTCTATTTCCTAAAACATCGAGCACCTCCTTCCCTGCTCTCAATCAATGAACTTAGTTCTCATTTTTCTAAGAAAATTAAGCAATTGGTAGAGAACTGCTCTCCAGACTCACATACTGACATCTTCCCACACACCTACAGTGATGCCCAACCCTGTGAGTCATCGGTACGTGATCTGATCAGAGACCACACCATTTGAGATCTATACCCCTTTCTCTGTCACCGACACAAGGGCATAGCTTCAGCAATTAACTCCACTCTCTCTGGCTCAACAATCTCTCTCTGTCTACTGGATTATTCCCAGAAGTAAGCTATGCTGCTATTTTCCCATTTTAAAAACACCCTCTCTTGCTTCAATTTCCTACCCAGTTATGGTTCTATTTCTTTGTTCACATTAAATGGAAAATACATTAAATTTTTTGGCACTTTCCATTACTATGATTTCTCTCAATTCCCTCTTGACAAAAAACTCTTTCTGTGTTATTATTTTACTCCTTTAATTCCTGAAATTGTTCTTGTAAAGATCACTGATTGCTACCAATTAGTTAATATAGTTGTTTATTCTTATATTTTTGTCTTTGAAAAATCAGCAATATCTGAAACAATCAACAATTCCTTTCTCCTTGAAGCAGTTTATTTATTTGGTTATTTGGAAGTGATTAGCAAACTATAGCCTATAGAAAAGATTAAATCCACTGCTTCTTTGTGAAATAATTAATTTGGAACAACACAGTGACAATTTGTTTATCTGATGTACATGGCTATTTTTCCACTAAAGCAGAATTTTTGTCTCTATAAGAGACACCTATTGGCTATAAAGCTTAAGATCTTTTTCAACCATTCCTCAGTTGATGGGCATTTGGGTTGTTTCCAAGATTTGGCTATTACAAATTGTGCTGCTATAAACATGGGTGCACTTGTATCACTGTGGTATGATGTTTTCAATTCCTCTGGGAATATGCTCAGAAGCAGAATAGCTGCTTCAAATGGGACTTCCAATATAAGATTTTCAAGCAACCTCCAGAATGATTTCCACAGTGGTTGCACCAGTCTACACTCCCACCAACAGTACAGAAGAGATACTTCTTCCCCAGCCTCTCCAGCATTTGTTGTTGGTAGTTTTCTTTATCCTGGCCATTCTTTCTGGAGTGAGATGGAATCTCAGTGTGGTTTTAATTTGCATTTCTCTAATGACCAGTGATGCTGAACATTTTTTCATGCTTTTGTTTGCCATTTGTATTTCTTCAGCTGAGAAGAATGTATTCATCTCAGATGCCCATTTTGGATTGGATCTTTGAATTTTTATACAATGGAGTACTACTCAGCTATAAAGAATGATCACATTGAGGCTATTATAGGTAAATGGATGTGATTTGAGACCATATGCATAAGTGAAATAAATCAAATTCACATGTGTAAATACCGTATTGTCTCCCTAGTATAAGAAACTGAAAGAGTAAATAATATACGAAATCTTCAAAACATACTGTGAAAGGGTAAGAAACTGCTCAAAGGGCAAAAATAACTCTGGTAGGGAAAAGGAGAAAAGAAGGAAGGAAAATAAAAGATATAAATTTATATATATATATATATATATATATATATATATATATACACACTTAATATAGCTAAGATAATTATGCAAATCATTCTGTTAGTTCTTGGAACAAAACAGTTAACATTCTTAGAATTAGATCAGTTTTTCATGTTTATATCTAATATTCTGAGTAACTCTTTTGAAGATAAGTATGCAAATTAACATCCTTAGTTATGTTCGCACCACTTTGTTTTGAAAGCATATTTTTTTTTGCTCTTTGTTCTTATTATTTATTTGTCTGTTATTTTGGGGTTTTCTTATATTTTGCTTTTTCTTTTGCTTTTCCCTCTGATACAGAAAAAATATATGTATATGTATATGTCTATGTATATGTATAGGTTTATAAATGCCTAGAACTTCTCCTAAAGAAGTCACAAGAATTGATTTTATTATGCATGATGGTATGATCAGCTACTTTTATGAAAAGGAGTCATTATGATAGCCATTGCTGATTTTCTGTCATCTTGTTTCAAAGTCCAATAATGCTTTTATTCTTTGTTTTGATTGGGTTTACTCTATTGTCTGTTACTGGATTTCAACTTGTATGAAGGTATGTGCAGCTATTTTGAATAGAACAAGAGACATTATGATAGCCACTGTTGATTTTCCTATTGTTTGGTTTTGAGGCCAGTAATGCTTTCATTCTTTCATTTCAATCAGTTGTATACTGTTTTCTTTTGTTTGAATTCATTATAAGTGAGGATATGGAGAACTATTTTGGGGAGAACAGGAGACATTGTGGTAGCCATTGTTGATTTTCTGTTGCCTTGTTTTGAATTCCTGTGTTGAATTCATTGTTTTGTTCTGATCTGCTTTGTTCTGTTTTTTTTTATTCTCTTTAAAATAAAAAAGCTTAAGATCTTCACTATCTGTCCATGTAAAGAAATTTGCTGATGATTCTTGACTTCTTATCATCTTACTCTTCACCTCTCAGCTTCTTAAACTAGTTGCTTCTCATCTCCCATGTCTCTGAATGTGGAAATACCCTGACAATCAGTCTTTGGACTTCTCTTCTTTCATTATACCACATTCTTGCTTAATATTCCCTAATTCTATAGCTTAAAATACCATCTTTCCTGGAATGCTCCTCTGCTCCCCAGGCAATATGACTTCCTATATCTTCCTTGAACATGCCACACATGCTCATTGTCCATACCTTTTTCACATTTTTTACATTTGCCTAGGATGTTCTTCCCTAAAACATCTTCATATATCAATGCTTTCTTATCTTCAGCTGTTTCTTAGATAGCATCTACTCAATATGTCTTTCCTGGCTATCCTATATACAATTCCTTTCCAGTATTCCATACCCTACTTTCTTGCTTATCCTACTTTAAAGGATTTATCATCATGTAAGATATTTTCTAATTTCTATATGTGTCTTATTCACTATGTATGACTTTAGTTTAGAAAAATAGGTACAAGGGTAAGAGTCATGTGTATTTTGCTTCATGCTGAATCCCTGGTTAGTAGAAGCCATCTATCGGGTGGTAATGAATATGTGAGGATTGTATTAAAGGTTGGAGGTTAACATAGATAACTAATTGGAAATTTACTCAGTTTTTCCTATTTCCCTCCCAACTTTCCTTCTGTAAATTCCCAAAAGCACACCTATCCTAATACTTCTGAGCTGGATTGAAATATTTATTGATCTTATATTTGTGTGAGGTTATGTACTAGTGTTGGCGAATGTCCATAAGACTTAAATGTTTCTCAGTGAGATAAGACAAAGTGTTATGAGGTACAGGGATTGTTTAATCTAGAAAACTCAAAGAAATTACTACAGAGAATACAACCCATTTGCTATCTCAGAAAGTAATTCAGCATTCATCACATCAAATCTGACCTGAAGAAGGCCCCAGGAAAACAATAGCTAAGCAAACACCACAGGGAAAAAATCTAAAATGATGAAACAACTAGTCATCACAATATTTCTACAGAGCTGAACTTTATTGGTGTAATTCGGAAGGAATAGCAAATATCAGGGCATGACAGAAGAGACAAGCAATGGCCATATGCCCTTGTATTAAAATTTTAAGGGGTAGAGACATAACAATTTTCTTGGATATAAATGAACTTGATATTTATTTTTAAATTTATCAAAAGGAACCATACTTGGAGTCAATTTAGAAAATTTTTCTGTTCTAACTGATATGTCTAAAATGTGTTTATACATTTGAGGTGTAATTATTTACCTCCACTTATATCTACCAGTAGCTTATGCTATACTTCCATTTCTATCTGCCAATATTCTTCCTTGTATGGATATATTATATCCATATTACACGACAACCCAGAGCCAATAATTCTCAAATTTTAGCCCCAAAATAGGGAAGAGATGCATGTAGTACAGGAGTGTCTTGGTTACTTAACTATTATTGGTGAGACAAAATACCTTATGCTCAAAATGAAGGAAGGAATGGTGTGCTTATCTTACAGTGTTTGGAGGTTTTAGTTTGTATACAGCTGGCTCCAAGGCAAGGTGGCATGGCTGAGGAACAGTCATTCATGGCGGTGGAGCAACAAGAGTGAAAGGGCAAAAGGAGGAAAGCAAACCTTCTTCCTTCCCCAATATTGTATGCCAGCTACCTGCCCCTGGTCAGGTGTAGCACTCATACCACCAATCCCAGTACTAGACAACAAACCAATCACAAAGGTTATACTCCAATGCCTCAATGACTGCGTGAGGCTTGGGGGACCATCTAGACACAAACCATAACATGTAGTAATTATACTTGAATTCAAACAGTAGAATAGCCATTAATGTCTCTTAGTCATTCTGTGTGTAGTCTGTTGATCTATCTATAAAATAAGGAAAACAATGACATCCCTCATAAGCCTTGAGCTAAGAGTTTAAAAACATAATGAAAGTGTCCACTAAAATTCAAGTGTTATAACAAAATTAATACTAGTAGTAATAGTAATAGTGTCTTAGTTACTTTTCACTCTTCGCTGAGACAAAATACCTGATGCCCAAAGTTGGGAAAGGAAAGGTTTATTTCTTACAGATTTTTGGAGGTTTCAGTCCATACTCAGTTGGCTCCAAGGCAGGGTGGCATGGCGGGGCCGCAGTTCACGGCGGCTGCAAACAGCAAGGCAGAAACCGGCGAGAGAGAGAGACACACCTTCTTCCTGCCATTACATCACATCCTGGCTCCACCCCTAGGAGTGTGTAGTACTGACACCACCAATCCAAGCATTAGACAATGAACCAGTCACAAATGCACAATGCAAATACATGAGGCCTGGGGGCTACCCACATAAACCATGACAAATAGTATTATTACATAAGGAAACCTTAACTCAGGCCTTCTGAAAATTAGATATTAATAGAGATTTCTTTATTGAAAGCTCAAAGCAAAGTTGAATTTTTATAACTTTATCAAACATTCAAAAATAGAGACATACATGACAATCATGATAAATACTTCAACAATTATGTTTCTTTAAATTCATTGAGAACTTTTATTGAAAATAATTAAAAATGAAATATTGAACATTTATGAATTGCCATATAATGCCATAAAATCCATGCTTGATTTTATTATATTATTTAATCATTGCAAAGTTCTTATGAGGTAAATACTATTATACTTCACATTTTACATAAGTTGAAAAGGAAACTCACAGAATTACAATGACTTGCAGGGCATTACACTCATTTGGGGAGAAGCCAGGCATTGCCACCAAGTCTGATTACTGTGCAAATATGTGTAACTACGAAACTAATTTATTCTCAGCATTTGCCCCCATCTTCAGGACCAAAACACACCCTCAAGAAATTTGTGTTTCAGTGATTAACTCACTGATAGTAGCAAAATAGTAAATGAGAGTAATTCTCTCCAGAGAGTCTCAGTCAACTTTACAAAAGTAACATTTGTGCTTTCAGCCACATCACAGACCAAAAGATATTGTTAGTTTCTCAAAAGTAAAGTATTTGGTTAATTTTAGCTAAATATTTTCCATATAAGTGTCACAAATTTTTCTTAAGTGAATAAACTAGATCTTAACCATAATGCAGACACGGTAGTTGTGAAAGCACTCACAGTTACTAATATTGGTATGTAGAATGAAACTTTGATGGAATGATTAGAACTACAGAAAATCATTCAGTATACAAGACAACTATCTGCTAAACATAAATAAATAGCCAAAGTCAGTGCTATTATCAGCACAGTATAATAGAAGACAACAACAAAGAAGCATGAATCCAGATCTAGACTGCTTACCTATTTAGTAAGAGGAGGCCCAAGTAAGCATATTTGGCCTACCAAAGGCCAGACTTAGGAATTCTTTGCAAACTAGCTAATGAGTTAGAGAAAAATAAATTGTGAACTTATAATATGCAGTCAGGAGATGAATATTTGAAATACCAAATTCTCACATATTCCAATATATGAAAGACCAATCTATTAATTAACATGAAGGCATTTGGGTTTAATTTTCAAAAGTAATTCACAAATAAAAAACTATCATATATATATATATATATATATATATATATATGTAGCCATTGCTGTGATTCATTGAGTTACGATATATAGACAAACCATTCAGTAAGTATTTATGAACATAGTCAATGGGTAAGTCATTGTGTCATAAAAGATAAAATAAAAGGCAGAAGTCTATTCTCAAAAAATCATGGTGTCTTATGGATAGATAAATGAAAAAACTGACAAGAATTGAGTGAGTAAATCAAAAGAAGAAGCATATTCCCTTAAACAATTTAAGGCATGGGTTGAGGTACACTCAAGGAGGTAAAAAGTTATCTCAGGAAAGAGACATTTGAATAAAACTGCTGGATGAGAAGATGTTATCTAAATCAAAAGGATTAAAAGTCAAAAAACAAAGGAGGAAGACACTTGACAAACAGGATGTTAATAGGAAAAATTAGGAGACATTTAAGTCATGATAGGTGAGGAAGGCTAAATGCATGTAAATTTTATAAGATGGAGAGAATGGCAGTTGACACATCTAGAAATAATGGGATAAGTTACGTTTAAATAGAAGATGTGAGATTTTTTTGCCAGAGATATGGATGAGATCGATATGCAGAGGTAAGGAGTTTTGGAGTCACACTCCCAAAAACATCTCAGAATTCATTGTTAGAGATTAAAGGATGGCCTACAGGACCACACATCTAACTAGCATCAAAACACATTGCCTTAAAGAATGAATGCTCTGACCTTCATCCTCCCCATAAACTGATACATTACTTAGATTCTGCTTATGTTTAGTCATACAACAGGCCACCCTGAACTTACCTTGTCCTTGCCCCATCTTTCTCCTTCCCCCTGCATGAATTCCTGCACCAACTTCCTTCCTTTGTTCTTTGTGCTCAATTTCTGGTTCTATCATTAAAAACTCCCAGAAGCTCAGTTTGAGACTGTCATTTTGAGACTTTCTCATGATGAAAGGTGGTATCGTCAGGGGTTGTGAGGAGAATGATCAGAATCAGGAAACAGACGATCAGAATCAGGAAACAGAATTTATAATATTATTTTATGATGGTCACCCAGAGTTAAACACAAAAAGTTCAGGAAATCTATCCACAACACTGAAGATGTAGATTTTTCAGCCAAGGGCCTGGATCCCACAGCAATGTCCTGCATGAGTCCAGATGAAAACCTGGAGCCCCTGACTGTTCCTTCCACGAGTTCAACTGGAGGACTAGAGCCCATGAGAAGGACTCACACCAGTCTGTTTTACGGATCTCTGCCGCGAAGGCCCAGAGGTCAATGGTGGAAGCTAGAAAGTCTATGCCAGTGTGATGAAGGAGCTGTGCTGGTAGGTTGATGGTTCTACATTGGAGCCAAAAAGTCATGCTCATAATAAAGACCAGAGCTGTCCTAAAAAGCACCACAGCCATCCTCAGTGACACAGAGGTCCTGAGCTCCTCTGAGATAAGAACAGTGGAGTACATGCCAGAAAGCCAGCATGACGAGTTTTTTCTGGAGATTAAAAAGCACCGGTCTTCACCCCCAGAGCCAGGAAGCAATGCTCAATGTAAGGAGCAGAGCTCCCCCAAAGTGAACCACAGCCACTCTCACCAACAAGGTCCCAAGCTCCTCCAATGACAATGGTCAAACTCACACTGGGAAAGCACTTCATGACATGATGAGCTCCACCAGGAGAACCAATGGCTCAAAAAAGCAACACCTGGGAGAACCCACAATGCCCAGCTCTTTTTCTCCATGTCTCCATTTATGCTGGCAACTTTCCTCAGGTGGGCAATCTACACGCAGCACCATGCTGATTTAATTCAGCTGGTGTTAAGTTGACCACCAGTTTTTAATACATAACAAAAGGTCTCGATTGAGGCCAAACTTTCTGGTCCTTCCTGGGGTTTGCATTGGACATCGACTCCAAGTAATCATTCATCCTTTGCACTGTGCCACTAATGTGTAATAGAAATGGTGTACATATGTCTGTGTAGTAATAGGAAAATTGCTGGAATTTACTTCTGTCCCTTATGCTGCTCCTTGAATTTGGAAAGGTATTCAAGCTCTTTTTGTATCAAATTCTTTTTGTGTGAAGCAAGAGATACCAATATTCTATCTTCAAAGATTACTTTTGGAGGTTGAGAGTTATCACATTTATGTATATATACGTTGCTTAATAAACAATATTTATTGTTTTAAATTCATATTGAAGTATTCATTCTTAATTGGCCAATCAAGGAAGATTTCTGAACTGTTTTTCTAGTAGTTGAAATCGAACCAAAAACCTTCCTATTGAACTACATACAAAGACTATTTATTTATTTTTAAATTATGCATCTACTGGTTGATTGACACAGGTTCTTGTTAAGTTGTTGAATTGTTTATGTTTGTAGTATTCCTGTATCTGCCTCTCAGAGTTCGGGGATTATAATTATGGGTCACTGCACACAGGTATCTGAACTATTTTATTAAGTAAGGAAGTGACATTTTATGGACATCTCCCTGAAATAGTAAAAATAATAGACTGTTGGAAATTGCAGAGAAGGCATTCACAGATTACTGTAACAGTTCAGGTGAAGCAAAGGAGACTTTAAATAAATTGACAGTACTATGCATGGAAAGGAGGAAGTAACCAAGATACAATTTGATAATAGAAAAATCTCTAAAACATGAGGTTAGAAAGTTTACTGTTAAATGTTTCCAAAAAGAAATTGAAACTTCATAATTGTATATATTATTATGATACACACATACTCCCATTTTAGAAGTTTTTGTTTTCTCTCTGTGTCTATGTTTGCATGCCCATGTACAACCTCCCACTCATCCTCAATATGTGTAGGTCCACTTAAATCCCGTAGTAAAGTCTATGCTAAACTTTAAAAGTGTCCTTACTTTTCTCCTCAAATATATACAAAATTTCTTACCTCTTATTGATCATTCTGCCAAATCCCAGGTTACATTTTTCTTCTAAGCTTAAATGATTAATGAATTCTTCCAAGACTAATGAGCTCAATAAAAGAGAGAACTAACATTGCTGAATAATTTGGTACTCTCTACCCATGTAGTAGTGAGAAAACACAGCCAAGCATCGATTATTGCTAATGATATCATGGTGTCTGTACACCTGCAGTCCTTGTCTTTCTCTTGTAGGTCACTGGAATATATAGATTACCTGCTAGAGATTACAAAGGAGAACCTTGAGTGGCAATGGCAGTACACTCTTTTGCCTCCAAGGAATTGCTTTATGTAGGTTTCTGAACTTGCGCCATCAAAATAATTCCTTCATCTTTTGTCTATTTTAACAACATGTGGAAAATCACTCAGAATTTTTCAAATCCTTTGTACCTTATAGAAACCTTATAAATAATCTGGGGGCAGAAATGAAGCAAGTAGGCAACACGCTCTCATCTGATGATGACTTTGAGTTGGCGAAACAATATACCTCTGTCCTTGGCCATTGCTCACTATGAAAATGATCACAAAACAAGCAATTCACCACTCCAGCCAAGGAAACAAAGCCATTAGATTTTATTTTTAACATCTAAGAGCAGTGTGTATTAACTGCATTGAAAACTATACATGCATCTTTTTGATTTATTTCTCATGGGACTGGAGGATATACAATGTAGTGGAGTCTATACAGCACACAGAAATATTCTGCATGCATTTTTTTACACTGATGTTACCTGGGCAACACATAAAGGGATAGCTCATTGGAGCAAAATGGGCATATATGAATGTGATAAAGTGCAAGATAAATAGATTTTCTTTAAAGTCAAGATCTTTGAAGAAAATATTTTCAGATCTTATAACTCAAATGCTACTGTTGCTTTTATATTTCAAATTCACACTTTTTATATAAAAATGGTATAGTTATGGAATCAAATTTTCTTATACATAATGATTCATTAGATACTCATAAGCTAATATCCCATGGAAGTTAATAACTAGAATATCCAATAGATAAAAGTGGAATATTTAATTTGTAGTATAATTGTCATGGTAACTGATATATGGTATATACTCCTTAGTATTTGTTGAATAAATTAAGTAGCTATTCTTGGTGTACATGTTAGGTTCATTTTAAAATATTTGTTAATTAATAAAACTGTTTCATAGTATATATTTTTATATCAGTAGAAAACAAAGGTTTTTTTTAAAAAAATGGAAATAAATTAGGAAAAATATTGTATATTCAAAGCCCCAAATATATAGTACTACAGTAAAACACTGTATTGCTGAATATCTGAGAATCACATTAGGGAGGAAAACAGTTGATGTTACCACTGTGAGAGTCTAATAACTAGAATTTTCCATCTACCTTACTAAGACCCACATAGATTAAAAACCTAACAAACATCACCATAAAAATTAAAGCACCTGAATAGATGGGATTAAGAAGTCAGTAGGTGGCTATTGAAGTATTATGTTATAAAACTTCTAAAAACTGACCAAAAATGCCTACACCGTATAAAAACATTCCTATATAGTGGCATGTTAGCTTTTAACAATATATTGAAGTTCATGTTTTGCCTGAATAGCTCAATTTACATTTCCAAGTCTCTTGAGAGTAAGTTTAGAAATCGCATAACTTTAACAAGATAATTCAGAGAAGCAAATTGAGAAGCAGCAAGATTTCATGGCATAAGAAAAGTTTTGAAACACAAAAAAATGATGCACAGTTTTCTATGTAGGTTTGGGTTAGTAAACAAAAACCAAACTTTTAAATCTTTATAAAGATTAATAAATTTAAAAAATACACCAGCTTCACACTCATCAAAATCTGGGATTATACAGAGTGAAAATTATGTATTTTGACCTCTTCCCTACTGTGGCATATACTCTGAATTCTTTAGCTTGACAACACAGCATATGGTTGTGTTACAAAATCCAAAAGGTGAGGGGTGGATAGCTGGTAAACTGGAGAGACAATCTGTATTACACCAAACAAATAAAACACCCAACTATCCTATTGCCTAAAAATGTTTTTGTTAATAAATATGTAAACTATTGTTTGTAAAAAAAAAGACGTTTAACAGCTGATCACTTATTTAAATATATATATGTATACATATATATAATATATATGTATATATATATTATATATATATATATATATATATATATATATATATATATATATATAAATTATTTGCCTGCATAAATTCTTGGAACCTGAGAAGGGCAGGACCAGAACTTCCATAGGGCACAGGCACCTGTCTGGCAAGTGCGAGGCCCTAGGTTCAATTGCCAGCACCAAAAAAGAAAAATGAAAGAAACAAATAAACACACAAAAATTTTAAAATGAAACCTCATAAAGAACAAATAACATGTATAAGAATCATTGCTGTTTGATTGGCATTACCTCTCCACTCCTCTCCTCTCTCTATGTATGTTCTGCATACATGTGGGCAAAAAGCTGCACACATATGCACATAAGACATAAATCTGCAACATTTGTAGAAATTTTCATTCATGCATTGTTCGCATAAAATTTACTTTTGAGCATTGCCTCAATGTTCAGTATATATTTTTATTTGTACAGGATACTTAACTTGCTATATAATGAAAATAGCACGATGTACTAAAAATTTCCTTAATTATTATAGAAACCTCTTAAAAATGTGTCCTGTGCAGTTAATCTTAAAGTAGTCCTGTGAAGCAGACAATTAAAAGAAAAGAGACTCAGGGATATAAATTACTTACCTGCCTAAATTCTTGGAGTCAGAGAAGGGCAGGACCAGAACTTCCATACAATGTGTGATGGATTGAAAGTAACTAAAGTTTTTCCCTTTTGAATTTCAATAAACTCCTTATACCTGATGTCACTATATATGTGGGACCCACAAATTAATGACACACTTCCTTAGCTAACTAATATTTCTATACAGTAATATATAACCAAAAGCTTAAGAAACTAATGGCTTTTGACTAAGAATTGTTAGCATTCTAAGTATACATGAAATAATTACACAGGTTGTAACTACACATTAGGTTTTGCAAAGGAAATATTTGCTGAAGTGGCCTTGCAGGCTCTACTTTAGATAACTTTTGTAAAGAATAGATTTTCTTTTGCTTCTCAATAGCAGATAGCATGCCATCTGGCTTAACTGCCTTTAGCAAAACCTGGGAAAACAGTGCAGGAAGCCATTTCCAGTAACTGAGGGCAGATATACTATAAGGAGCAAAGGTGCATGAAACTCTCCCCCAACACAGTGTTCTGTCTGCTTCATAAATATTTCTTTTTCTCTCTTTAAATATTAAAATGTAAGTAAAGACAAGACTGGCCTGAGTGGCCAGAGTGTGGTGCTGAACAGCCGGAACCGGCCCTGCTTGAGAACTGCCTAGAGGCACAGTGAATTCGCTGCAGCTGCACTGAGGTCAGAGGCCGGGGAGCCCAGTAGTTCTCAGGGACTGGCATCAACACGTGAGTGATGGGAAATAAGACCCTCCCACGGGAAAGGGGCAACCAACTTGGCAACATGTTGGATTTGGGCAGAACAGCCCTAACTCCATAAGGAATGGCTTCAGGTGGTTGCTTCCCTCACTGAGCGGATTGGCGGGATCTGTTTGGACTGGGCCGCGCCCCTGGCCAGGACCCAGTGGGTTGCTACAAAATAATTCCCTGAGCACAGCGCACACTGAAGCAGTGAAGGCCCACAAATGTTGACTGTCCCGGAGGGGAGGAGCCAGCCCATACTGCCTGTGCTTGAACTTTAATCTCTGATAGCTGACTGAAGAGGGCAGAAGCTCATAGCCTGCACACTCTAGAGGAACTTTAACCAACAAGAAAAGGGGCTGGGAATCGCACTATACA
Source organism: Dolichotis patagonum (assembly GCA_004027295.1). Taxonomy (NCBI): domain Eukaryota; kingdom Metazoa; phylum Chordata; class Mammalia; order Rodentia; family Caviidae; genus Dolichotis; species Dolichotis patagonum. The sequence continues at coordinate 603 of PVJX010025912.1, read as the reverse complement.
CTTGTATGGAAGGAACCAAAAACATGATGTGAGAGAGAAATAAGAAAAAAAAAACCCAGCCCCCAACCCTGGGAGTATTGATTCAGGAGAGGTAAATACAAAAGAGACTGAGGGCAGCAAACATGCAACATCAAACACACTATCAGCAGACATAGATATCTTTGTGACCTCATAAACGAGACAAAAAACTGAAATATTAATCCAAATTAAACAAGAGATAAGTAAATTAATAAAAGAAAGGCTGGGCACCTCTCAAGAAGAAACAGACAGAAGACTGGAGGAACACAAATGGAGAGAAATGTTTACTGAAGAATATAAAGCAAACCTAGAATTCATGAAGCAGATTCAAAGAGATTACCAGGAAACTAAAAACTCCATAGAAAGTTGGCAAAACTGCTTGAAAGAAACCCAAACTAGACTATTAAAAATTGAACACAGGCTTGCAATGTGTGATCATGAAAGGGAAGATCTCTTAAAAACAAGGGAGTAGGCAGTAAATTGTAAGGCTAGAGGACAGCAAGAGGATCTATAACTTCAGAATAAAGCATGTGAATGAAGAAGCAGAAGTCAAACCAGAGGAATTACAAAGGCTATTCACAGAAA
>PVJX010025911.1:0-26427 GCA_004027295.1 Dolichotis patagonum | reverse complement strand
GGGTCAGTTCCCTCCTCTGCTCTATAGAATAGGCAAGTTAATCACTTACAATACAAACTTTATTATCCCTAAATTTACATATACTCTCCCATCTCTCTTCAAGATTCAGGGACACTAATAAAGGAGATGTAGAGGGACATTCAACTATGAAAGAGCACCCACAATGTCTTCCGTCATTTTCCTGAGGTGGTGGACACTTTGGATTTCAACAGAGCCTCCTCAAAATTAAGGCTGTCCCAAGCAGAAACAGTCACTTTTTGGGAGTCCTCGAGACAAGCACTTCTCTGGAAGTCCTTCCAGAGAAGGACTTCACAGTTCAATACTAGAACTAAAATAATGATTAGCCAGACCTCAGCCCTCCTTGACTAATTCATGAAAAGTGGTCATGTTCTTTTATTAATAAATAAGTCTGCTCTTCTCCCTCACAGCTGTGCCCCCTCCAGCTTCTCAACTTCAATGCTCTTTCTAATTTCTCTTATTTTCTAATTCACATGTCCTGAAATGCTTTTCTGTGACAAGAATCAAGAACCTATTCAGGGTGTGTTGAGGTCCCTGTTTCCTCTTTGGTTAACCTCCTGGGATCCTTTCCAGTGACAGAGATATATATCTCAACACCCAGAACTCCAACCCATGGACAGTAGGGCTAGTGTCACAGAGGAGGGAATTTACAGCCTTGCAGAAGCTGGCATGTGCTCACAATGAAGATATTTCTCAACTTCCCAGAAGCGAGTTCCACCAGGGTTGGGGAATCCCAGCTACAATGCAAAATGTGCTGCACAGGCCACTATGGTGACATGGTCAGTAAAAGAACTTACTTTTTGTTTGTTTGTTTTTTGGGTTTTTTCCCAAAACCATTTTATTTCAAGGATAAAAAGAAAGAAAAGCAAAAGAAGAAAAATCTACAATGAAATTTCAAAACATGTCAATCAGGGTAGCAATGAAACATATATTGTGAACTATCATCCCCAAATCATTCACCCAGAAAACGAGACTTCTGCATTCAATTGTCTGAACAATACCAACACAAAACTTTCCCTTCAGCAGAGTCGGAAAAATCAGTAGTATAATTCTATCTTAAATACCTTTTTATATACATATACACATATACATATGTATTTCTTTCAACTTCTCACACTAATGAAACAATAGGATATTTCCACATCTGTGTCTCATTTATTTCACTAATGAGTATGTTCTCAAGTTGCATCCTTTTACCTATAAAAGCCTTCAGTTTATTCTTTATGACTGAGTAGTACTCTGTTGTGTAAAAATACCACATCTTTTTTATCCATTCCTCAGTTGATGGGCATTCCAGTTGTTTCCAATATCTGGCTATTACAAACTGTGCTGCTATAAACATGGGTGCACAGTGACTTCACTGTGGTATGATGTTTTTAATTCATTTGGGAAAATACCCAGAAGGGGAATAGCTGAGTTGAAGGGGAGGTACCTCCAATCCTAGTTTTTTTGAGGACTCTCAAAAACTGATTTCCACTGATTTCCACAATGGCTGCACCAGTCTGTACTCCCACCAACAGTGGAGAAGCATTTATTTTTCCCCATACATCCCCTGCAGTATTTGTTATTGCTTGATTTCTTGATGGTAGCTATTCTTTCTGGGGTGAGGTGGAATCTCAGTGTTGTTTTAATTTGGTCACTCTCAAATGACCAGTGATGTTGAATATTTTTTCACATATTTATTTGCTGTTTGTGTTTCATCTGAGACATGTGTATTTATCTTAGATGCCCATTTTTGAATTGGATCTTTAAATTTGGGAGGACTGATTTTTTTTTTTTAGTTTATCATGTGTTCTCGATACTAATCCTTTGCCATCAGCATCTGGCAAATATTTTCTTCCATGTTGTGTTGTTGGTGATTTTTCTTAGTGCACAAAAGCTTTTCAGTAGGGTGCAGTCCCAGTTGCTGATTCTTTGTGATAGTTACTATGCAATCCAGGTATTGTTCACAGTATTTTCCTACACAACATCAAGAGTTTTAATTAGTTTGTCTTCTAGCAGATTTAATGTTTCTGTTTCAATACTTAGATCTTTGATCCAGTCTGACTGTAGCATAGTATATGGTGAATGATATGGGTCAAGTTTTAATCTTCAGCATGTGTAGGGCCAGTTTTTCCAGCACCATTTATTAAAGAAGTTGTCTTTCTTCTAGTGGAGGTGTTTGGCACCTTGTCAAAGATAAGGTGGCATAGTGTGTCTGGAATTGTTTCTGCATCTTCTAATCTGTTCTATTGATCTTTAGGTCTGTTTTTTGTCAATACTACACTGTTTTATCACAGTAGCTTTACAGTATCATTTCGAGTCAGGGATTGTGATGCCCCATGTTTTGTCTTTGTTTCCCAGGATCACCTTGGCTATTCTGTGTCTCTTCTGGTTCCAGATGAATTTTAGAATTATTTTCTCTAATTCTTTAAGATAGCTCTTGGAGTTTTGATTGCATTGAATTTGTATAACAGTTTTGGAAGTATGGCCATTTTAACTATATTGGTTCTTTCTACCCAAGAGCAAGGAATATCACTCCATTTTCTAATAACCTCTTCAATCTCCTTCAGGGTACTGTAGTTTTGATGTAGAGGTCTTTTACCTCCTTCACTAGATTGATTCCTAGGTATTTCATTTTTTGGATGTTATTGTAAAAGGTGTTTCTTCCCTGATTTCTGTCTCACTGAATTTTCTGTTCGTGTACAGGAAGGCTATTGATTCTTGAGTGCTGACTTTGTAAACAGCTGTGCAACTGAATTTGCTTATTGAACCTAGAAATCTTTTGGTGGACTTTTTGGGGTCTTCTAAGAGTATCATGTCATCTTCAAATAACGCTATTTTAACTTCTTTCTTTCCTATCTTTATTCCTTTTATTTCTTTCTCTTCTCTAATTGCTCCAGCTAAAATTTCCAAGACTATGTTGAATAATACTGGAGACAGTGAACATCCTTGTCTTGTTTCATATTTTAAAATAAAAGCTTTCAGTTTGTGTCCATTTAGTATGATGTTGGCTTGTCATAGATGGCTTTTATCAGATTGAGGTAAAGACCATCTATTCTAATTTTGTAGTATTTTTATCATAAATCAGTGCTGGACTTTGTCAAAAGCTTTTTCTGCATCTATGAGATGATCATATGATTTTTGTCCTTGGTTCTGTTAATATGGTGCATTGCATTTACATATATCTATATCTATATCTATATCTATATCTATATCTATATCTATATCTATATCTATATCTATATCTATATCTATATCTATATCTAATCTATATCATCTTGAACCATCCCTGCATCCCTGGGATGATTCCTACTTGATCATGGTGTACAAACTTCTTGACAATTTGCTGTAGTCTGTTTGCCAGTATCTTATTGAGGATTTTTGCATCAATGTTCATTAGGGACATTGGCCTGTAACTTTTTCTTAGTTGCATTTTTCTCTGGTTTTAGTATCAAGGTAATTCTTGATTCCAGGAATGAATTTGGAAATGTTGCTTCCCATTCAAATTTCATTAAAGTGTTTGAGAAGTAGTGGTGTGAGGTCTTCACTAAATTTCTCATAGAGTTCAGAAGTAAATCAATCAGGGCCTGGGATTTTCTTTGTTGATAGGTTTTTAATCATATATTCAACCTCATTTATTGATATTGGATTACTTTGGATTTTTTTATCTTGTTGATTCAGCTTTGGTAATTCATACGTATCTAGGAATCTATCCATTTCTTCTGTATTTTCCATCTTATTAGAATATAAATTTCCAAAGTAGGTATAGACGATCTTCTGGATTTCTTCAGGGTTCTATTGTGATTTCATCCTTTTCATTTCTTATTGCATTGATTTGAGTCTTTTTTTTTATGAAGTTGGCAAAGAGTTTGCCAATTTTATTTAATCTTTCAAAGAACCAACTCTTCAATTCATTGATTCTTTGTTATTTTTTGTCTCCAGTGTGTTAATTTCCTCTTGTGTACAAGCTTTGGTTTAGTCTGATCTTTTTTTTCTACAATTATGAGATTTAACATTAAGTTGTTTATATGAGTTTGCTCTGTTTTCATGATATGGGTATTTACTGCTATAAATTTCCCTCTCAAGACTGCTTTCACTGAGTCTCACAAGTTCTGGTGTGTTGTATTGTTATTATCATTCAACTGTAAAAACTGTCTAATTTCTTCTTTAATTTTATCTGTGACTCATTGGTTGTTTAGTGCAGTGCTACTTAATTTCCATGTGCTGATGAATTTCTTGTGGTTTCCTTTGGCATGGATTTCCAATTTCATTGGACTGTTGTCTGATAGTATGCATGAGGCAATTTTGATTCTTTTGCATTTACTTAAGCATGTTCTATGAGCCAGTATGGGCTATTTTGGAGAATGTCCCATGTGCAGATGAGAAGAATGTGTATTCTGATGTTGTTCAGGGGAACACTCTATAGACATCTACTAAGTCTATCTGTTCAATAGTTTGATTTAGTTCTAACATTTCATTATTAATTTTTTGTCTAGTTGATCTGTCTTTTTGTGACAGTGGAGTACTGAGGTCTCCCAATACAATTATATTGAGGTTTATTTGATTTTTCGTGTCTATTAGTAATGGTTTTATGTAGTTGGGTGCACTGGTATTTGTTGCATGTATATTTATGATTGTTATCTCTTCCTCTTGGTTGTTCCCCTTGAGTGGATATAGTGACCTTCTTTATCTCTCTTAATCAGTCTTGGCTTGAAATTTACTTCATCTGAAAATAGAATAGCTACTTCTGCTTTTTTCTGGGATCCTGTCATAAGGAGTATTATTTTCCATCCTTTGACTTTGAGTCTATAAATTTCTTTTTGAATTACATATTTTTCTTTTATGCAGAATATTGTTCTGTCTTGCTTCTTGATCCATTCTGCCATTCTGTGTCTCTTGACTGAGGAATTGAGACCATTAATATTGATGGTTATAACAGATATGTATTAACTTATCCTTGTCATATTATTTTTCTGTTGTTGGTTTCTTGCCTTTTTCCCCCTCCCACAATTGTTTACCTTCCCTGGATTCCTTCTGTTGAGGTTCATGAAGCTATAGTCTTTATTTTCTGTTTCTAGAATATACTTGAGAAAATTTCGGAGTGCTGGTTTCCTAGTCATAAATTTCCTAAGATGTTCTTTATCATGGAAGTATCTTATTTCTCCATCAGTTTTGAAAGATAGTTTTGTGGGGTACATCCATCTGGCTTGAAAGTTGTTTTCCCCTAAAACTTGGAGTATTTCACTCTAAGCCCTCCTTGACTTGAAACCTTGTGCTGGGAAGAAAGATGTGATTCTCATGGGGTTTCCTTTATTTAGATGATTTGTTTCTAACAGTTTTTAGGATTCTGTTGTGTTGAATTTCTGGAATCTTGACTATGATTTGCCTGGCTGTAGATTTTTTTTTTGATGATTGTTAATTGGAGTTCTATATGCCTCATTTATCTGTATGTCAAATTCTTTTTCTCTACTAGCAAAGTTTTCTGTCATGATGTCTGTGAAAAATATTTTTCATGTCATTTGTGGTATTTCCTGATTGTTCATTGACTCCAATTAGTCTTACATTGTTCTTTGTCTTATCTAGCAGCTGCTGGATTGATCTATCATATTCCCTTATTCTTTTTGAGAAATCTTTCTTTTTCTGGCCACTAACTGCAAGCCTGTCTTCCATATCTGAGATATTGGCCTAATCTGTTTCAAATACTTTCAATAGAGTTTTTATTCTCCTGGATATCTGCTTGAATCTGCTTTATGAATTCCTTTTCCTTCCTATATTGCACTCTCATAATTTGCTTAAGCTTGTCTAATTTTTTGTCTGTGTCTGCTGTAATGTCTCTAAGCGTGGTGTGTATTTTGATAATGTCTATAGTTATCTGAAAGATTGTTTTTTATTTCATCTTTTCCAGAGTCTTATTCAACTGCTCTGTTGTTTTCACTTCAGACAGATGGGGGAGCCTTCAGACTGTCCCACCTCATTCCCCACTGGGTTTGCCTTTGGTGAACTGGATGTCTGGAGTTGCATATTATTTAAATGTCTTCTAATTTTATTTTCTCTCTTTTTGTAAGTTTAATTCCTGGAGTGATGCTTGTCAGTTACCTATGGTGCATTGCTTTATTGGTGGTATTTAGGACCCTTAGGTAGTGATTACTTCACTAAGGTATCTTCCAAGTTTAGCTGATTTTGGGTTTTGACTCTATTGGAAAATCTTACCTCTTCAGTTTATTGGAGGTGAGAAGTTGTTGCTTATTTATCCTAGTCCCTAGTTCTTTGGCACTGTGCCACAGGATTTTCTTTGACCTTTAGTTAATAGTCATGAGTTATCAGGACCAACAGCTGTTTAGAACAATCATGCCAATTTTGGCTATAGCATTACCAGTAGCATCAAACACAACCTAGAAAACAACAAACTGAGCCAGCCCTTAATTTGCAACTTTTAACTGCATGAACTAGATTTGTAGTTATATAACAAAATCTAAAACAAACCAGAAAAAATATATTCAGTATATAAGTCTAATGTGTCAATCTTCCTCTCAGAGTTAAAATGTAAAATGGATTAAGGAGAAAATAAAGTGGAAGAAGAGAAAGTGATTAGAAGTAAGGTTGGAGAACAAAAAGGGATCACACCAACATGGAGAAACTGGTAGAAGACTGAAGGAAAAGAGAGATGGTAGATCTAAAAGGAAGAACAGAACAGAACAGAACCAGACTCACAAAGAGGTTAGGAACCACATTCAAACTCATAAAAGTACAATAAAAAACAAAAACAAACTAAAAAATTAAAAATGAAAAAGAATAGCAAAAGTCCATTTGCAGAATTCTCTCTGGTTTCACTAGTAGACATTGGAAAACAACTCCTGAATTATGCTACTCTATCCAAGCAAGCCAGAAGCTATTTTATGGCAGAGTAGTTAAGTTCAGTGGACCTTCCTTGAAACCAAACTCAATGGGCTTGTCACCGTCCAAGGGATCTTTATGGGTCTGTGCCAAGCTGGGAGCTGCTAGACACAGCCAGCAAGAGTTCTGCATTCTGGGAGTATCTGACCTGTCTCCAAAATAGCCCCTGGCCAATCTGTCTCCCATGAGAGGACTTAGTCCTCTGCACTCACCACCAGCCACTGCAGTCCTCCACATCCACCTCTACCCTCCACTGCCACATTTCTCTGCAGAGGCCACCAGCTGCCACCATCACCATGACCATGCATTCCCAGGTTACAAAATCTCGTCTCATGCAGTGAGTCCATCTCAGGGAGTAGGCACCACCAGTTGCTGCCTTCTTCATTAAAGTTTTTCTTTTTACTCTCTGTGGGCTTCAACTTGCACTTCAGCTTGTTCCTGAGTCCAAGGGACCAAGTTCCTTCCTTCTTGTCTCCCTCACAAGACTGTATTCCCATGGCTGGAGTGACTCTCAGAAAAGCTGTTTTCTCTGCTGCTTATGGCTCCACTCTTTTCCTGAAAGTCTCTAAAAGAACTCTCTAAGACAAACATTGAATCATAGAAAAGTTTAACAGCTGCTCGATTAATATGTGTACTCAACATGAGCAGCAGGGGGTTTAAAGGAAAAGCATGGTCTGGGAAAAGGCAGTGGACTTCTTTGTGTGAGCTCTGTCAACAATCTGTGTTGGCTCATCCCTTAATCATATTGCTGCTACCACTCGAAATTGTATAATAGGTTAGCAGGAGTGAGGCATCAGGAGCCATGGTTTTCTCTTAACATGGTCACTCAACCTGACTGTAAAGCAGAACTCAGAATAAAATCAAGCTTGAGCAACTTCTCCCCCAAATTCCATTCCCTGAAAGTACATGGCTCTTCGAGGTTACAGATAAGGTTAATAACTCTATTACTGCAGAGTCCTGTGGCATCCTGTCCCCACCAAGACCTGTTTCCCTTCAAGGGTGACTTCTGCCCTGCTCCTGATAAGAATGAGTCTGAATATATGGCTCTGAAGAAAGAGTCCTGTAGCACCCTATAGCATCAGCAATACCCAGGTTTATTACTCTCTCCTGCCCCCAAAGGATCAAAGTTTCTGTTTTCCTTCCAAGACTGAAGTCATCAAACAGTCACTGCATGAATAAGTACCTTTGCCCGTAACCTCACCCATTTTCACACCACTGAAGAGGTCTATCCCTGGTCACTTGAATAAAACTTGGAGCCTTTCCATTGTCTGATAATCTGTCTTTTGGACAGAAGTCCCACCAAATCAGGTGCAGCTAATAAAATTTTCCTGTTTCCCAGTAGTCTCTCTCATCTTAACAAAATTCTGCAATAGTTGAACTTTGTCCGTTAACAAGTATCACACCAGACAGCTCATGTCTTTCTGTTTGTGAGTCTCTGCCTGCTTATAGTAGATAACAGAACCAACAAAAATCAATCTCTCAAATTTTTCTTCACTACTGTTTTGTAGCCTTCATTTTCAAAAGAATTGGTTTTGCAATGTGGTACATAAATTGTTATAGTATATTTGATCTGAGGTTTTAAATCAGTTGCCAGTTTTTTACTTAAGACTCGATCCTTTTTTTCCTTTTCAGAATTGTGGAATCAACAGTAAGTCCAGACAATTAGTGTGCTGCAAAATCAAATGTATTGTTGGCTAAGAAAAGGAGAAGTGGAGAAAAACTCTAAACTGAGTTCTAGACCCATGAGGGCAACGAGTGGGTGATTATGGATACAAGGTAAAAAATGAGGTGGAGTTATAGGCTAAGAACAGGGAGTAATAGTTTTATGTTTTTTGGGAATTGGTGGAAGATTATCTGGGAATGTGGAACTACCTTTCCCTCCTTCCATGGTCCTGTTGGACTATTTTCAAGGTAACTGTCATTTGTTAAGGCACTGTGGGTGGTGTCATATCACATGCAGATGGGTTTATAATAAAGTTAGAGTTCGTCTGGTGGACACTCAGGGAGTTACCTTAGATTCAAATTTTCTTGGTTAGTGCAACAAAAGGTATTCTGTTCCTAAAAGCAAACAAGAGGGTGGAAGAGAGATTCTCCTCTGTCAGGTAGGCAGAAGAGTAGGGTAGTGTCATGGTTTCATAAAATGAACTAGAATTCTGAGCTAGAATTCTTCAGATTCTGCCAGATAGCCCTTTCCCACTTTTCTTGAGTGTAACTTGTGATATGCAGAATAATGACCACTTAAATATGGTCATGCCCCGATCCTGGAACCTGTGATTATGCTACCTTACCATCACAAAAAGCCCATCAAGGCTTCTTTTCCATCAGGAGATCCATCCTTCTCCCACTTGGTTTCTTTCCCTGACTCCATCTGCTTTTCTTCTTTCCCAGTTTCTCTCTGGCTTTCATTTTCCTTCTTCCAGTTCAGCCTCTGCTAGCATCCTGCACTTGGTGAAGTGGCTGGATCACTAGTTACCCTACGACTTTATGGAGCCAGCTATGCTAAAGCTGGAGGATGCAGGGAGATGCCTCACCCGGTTTCTAGGCCTGGTTTCCAGCACCAGAGGGTGTCCACACTAACTGTAAGCAAAAAAGTCACTGCAAGTACCTGGTATACCCGCCATTTCTGTCTCTCCATCCATCTGTTGTCCCTTTGTGCCTGTAGACCACCATGGGAAACCTGGGAGGAAAAAGCACACTCAGAAAAATTAAAGGAAGGAGCTGCACCAAGGACCCCCTCTCCCCATATCCCACAGACACTAAAGCAAGTCTTGGACTGCAAGGATATTCACCCACAAGTTAAGATTCAGGGAACAATCAAGGGACCATGTGAGGAGTCCAGGGCTTAGAGTGTGTCTAGCAGGTGGGAGTAAGTCAAGGTAAAGAGCTGATGGATGTTAAAAGATATAATTCTATTTTGTTCAGTGCCATTGAAGCTCTACTCAAAACAGGGACTTCTGCAACTCAGGCTTCCCAATCATAGGTGAGTGCTATAATTTTTTTAATTCCAGCAGTTTAGTTCTATCATTTCTAAATTTACCATACTTTCTCCCTTTTGATACAGACCCAAATTTTAACTCAAATATTACATCAGGAGAGTGAGACAAAACCCAGATGTGAGGTTCCATGACTTCATTTATGAACATTGAGAATTACTGGGCAGAAATAGATGAGCCACCCAAATTATATTCTGCCTTTGTAGGGTGTCACCCTCTATTAAAGAAAGGAGTAGATTGGTGTCAGTCTCTCAGACTAGTGGACATGGGACCCTGATGTTAACCTTCCTTATTACAATGTCACTGGGGATCTGGATAGTCTATGCTGTTGGCCTCAGCCATTGAATGGTGGCCTTGAGAGCTGGTGGGTCATCAGTGAACATCCAGGAGGAAGCGGTCCTTATCATTCAAACACTATACTGTCTTCACTGAATGTGAGTTAGTGCAAATTTTCACTGATACTATTAAATATCCCTGCAGAACTCTCAGAAGAATTTTAAAGATTTTTATGTAGGAATCTTGTTTCTGAAACTCTCAGGCAAGAATGAAATTTGTTGAAAGTTAGATTTTGGATTTGCTGTGAGAATAGGAATATCTTCAATTCCTGGTACAAACAAACAAAAGAATACCATAAAAGTGAACTACTGGGACATTAATGGGTGCTGTGTTGATTAAACTAGACATATAGGAATATGTTCTGTAAAAAAAGTGTTCATATGTGCAAGCCAGGCCAAACAGAAATAACAGGCAAAAACTCCACCAGTGAAGAACCAAACCCTCCCTGCAAATCAGTGCCACGTGTCAGCCACTGGGGTACAGTCACACCCCAGACTTTTCCTGTGATTCAGCACCACCCATGGACTGCAGAGGAAAAGAATAAGAAGCTACCAAGAAGCCAGCCTTCCCTACAAATCAGCACCATGCACAGACTGCCAGGGGTATAGCCAGACCCCAGCCTTTACCCATGAGTCAGCACCATTCACAGACTGTGGGGGAAGAGAACAAGAAGTCACCAAGAAGCAAACCCTCCCTGAAAATCAGCACCATGCCCAGGCTGTTGGGGGACAGCAAGACCCCAGCCTTTTCCCATGAGTCAGCACCATTCCCAGACTGTGGGGGAAGAAACAAGAATTTACCAAGAAACAAGCCATCCCTGTGAATCAGTGCCATGTTAGGACCACTTGGCAGAAAGCCAGATGCCAGCCTCTTCTGACACACAAGTTGGGAAACAAGAAGAACCAACCCCCCCACACCCCATAAGTGACCAGCTGATCCAGAGAAACACAGGCTGTGATGATAGCTATCAAAGTAAAATACAGTTTAATGCTTGTACTGTTTTGTGTTTTACTGACTTTGCAGGTCTAAAGCTGGTAGTCTGATCATCTATTCAGAGGATGGCAATACACAATGTAGCTTTGATGGAGTATCTCCTTCTAAAGGTGGTAGCCATTCTTAATTCCCTACTACCTTATTTTAAAGTACTGCATCTTTTTCATTGTTTAGTTGGGCTGGGTTTTATTCTATTTTGTTTCATTTCATTTTATTATATCTAGTGACATGGGCAGCTATTTCAAAGATAACAACATATATTATGGTAGCCATTTTGGATTGTCTTGTTTTGAAGTCCTTTATTGCATTCATTTTTTTGCTTTGTTTTTTTTGTTCTATTCTGTTCTGTTCTGTTTGATTTTTATGTCTGAGGTATCTGCAACTGTTCTGAAGACAAAAAGAGACATTACGGTAACTGCTGTTGATTTTGTTTTGAAGTCTTGTGTCAGTTACATTGGTTTGTATTGATTGGCTTTATTCTGTTTTATTTTGCTTGGTTTTATTCTCTTAAAATAAAGAGTTTATAAAATTTTTTTTAAAAAATCAGGGGCAAAGGAGGTGATCCTTGCTTGGAAACCAGCACCATACATGGGCTACAGTCAGAGTGGGGACAACCAGACCCCAGCCTCTCTCTGTGAGTCAGTGCCATTTGTGGACTGTGGAGGGAGAGAACAAGGCCTCATCAGGAAGTCATCCTCCCCTGGAAATCATATTGTTTTCATTGTTTTGTTGTGTTGGGTTTTATTCTTTTTTGTTTTGTTTGATTATATTAAACCTGATGGCATGAACAGCTATTTAAAAGATAGCAAGACATGTTATGGCAGCCACTTTGGATTTACTATTGGCTTCTTTTGAGGTCTTTTAATGCATTTATCATTTTCTTTTTATTGCTTCTATTCTGTTCTGTTCTGTTTGATTTTTACTATGTCTGAAAGTATCTGCAACTATTTTGAAGACAACAAAAGGCATTATGGTAACTATTGTTGATTTTGTAAGGTTTTGAAGTCCTGTGTCACTTATACTGGTTTATTTTGATTGGTTTTATTCTGTTTTAGTTTGCTCTTTAAAATAAAAAAAAAAAAAAAACCAAGGTCTTCCTCCATTGGCTATTGCACAAGATCAGCTAAAACAGGAAACTACAGTTGCTGCTAGATCCAGCAGGGGGCAGGATTCAAGGTGGAGAGTGAACGGGTTCATCCGTGGGAAGCTGTGATCAGGCAATGATCAAAAGCTTGCTTTAGAAGTGATGAAAATAATTTAATAAGAACCACAGAAAATGTCCTAAATTCTGACAAGATCTCAGTAAGGAGATCAGACTAGAGGATTTCTCAAAAATATTCATCAGAATATGGAAACCCAGAGGGAGATGGGGAAGTAGGGATTAATTGCTCATACTTAAAGAATCACATGCAAAGGACAAGGAGATGGAGCTCAAATCAGGAGTCTAGGGAATGTGGGAGATGCTTGAGAAACTCAGGCAAGGAACAGTGGGTGGAGTTTAGTCAACAGTGAATGTTGGCTGGTGGGAGAAGTCTTCCATTACAGGATGACCTCACTTTAAGAAGAGAGAGGGCCGATTTTGTTTTGACAATGGGAACCTTGGGCATATCTATAGTTTTTTTGTTATTATATATATTACAGTGCACAATGGTGAGTTGGTACGTGCACATAGAGTATCTTAGTTACTTTTAATTTTCCTTTCCTTTACCTTGCTCTTCTCTCCTTCCATCTCTATATTCTTACTATTTACCAAAGTCTATCCCTTTATTTCTTATCACCTGTTTTTTTATTTTACCTTTAAAATTATGTACACCTTGGATTTCTCATATAAATAAAACCATGAGATATTGAACTGTGTGTGTCTGATTTATTTCACTTAACACTATGGTCTCAAAGAGCATCCATTTTCCAGAAAATGACTTAAATTTATCCTTCTTTAGTTTACAGTACCATTCTATTATGTATAAATGCCACATTTTTATCCATTCATCAGTTAATGGACATTTCAAAAGTTAGCCATTATGAGTTCTGCTGCTATAAACATGGGTATGCATGTGTTACTATAATAGGATGTCTTCAAATCTTTTGAGAAGATACCTAGAAGGTGAATGCTATTTCTAATTTTAATTTTGGAAGAATTTCCACAGGGGTTTTATTATTTTACATTCATATGGACAATGGAGATTTTCTTTTTCCCTGCAACCTCACCAGCACTTTTTTCATTTGGTTTTTCGATAGTTGTTCTTTCTGGAGTCAGATGGAACTTCAGTGTAGTTTTAATTTGCATTTCTCTAATGGCTAGAAATGCTAAACACTTTTTGTGCTTTTGTTAGGCATTTGTACTTCTTCTGAGAAGTGTCTGTTTATTCTGTTACCAGTTTTTGATTGGGTCTTTTATTTTGGGTGGTCTTATTACTTTGAACACTTAATACATTTTATATATTAGCCCTCTGAGGAGTAACTGGCAATAATTTTTTGCATTTCATAGTTTGGTTTCTCATTCTATTGGTTGTTTTCTTTGTTTTGCAAAAGTTTTTATTGGATAGAGGGCCATTTGTTGATTCTTGGTAATTAACACTAAGATTTTGAAACTAACAGTGTTTCTAGAGAAACAATTCTGAGGATGAATTTTTCTAATTGGTTTAATGATTCCTGGAGTTGGTGCTCTAATTTGGTGAAATGTAATGTTGCCAAAGTCTCTCCTTTTGATCACTGAACACTTATAATCTGTAGTGTGTTGAAAGTAATATACAGTACGCGTCCATTTGTTTATCCTAATTTTCCAATTATGAGATACAAAGAATTTATTTCTTCTATATGCAATACTTTTGAACATTTTTGGAAGAGTAGGGGATATAGTCATTCTAGCTAGTTGTTTTTAGTATCTCTGACCAAACTACTGAAGAAAATTTATGAATTACAAACCCACAAAGAATTTAATGGTTTCTAAGTTAAAGATGAAGTAGTAAAAAAAAAACAAAAACAAGCAGCTCAAAGATTCAAATTTCCATTTCCAGACATGAAAGAAAATTGTATAGGTTTCTAAATGTATCCTGAAGGAGAATCTTCTCTCTGTTAACTGTAGAAGTGAGGCTGCCAAAGACCAGACAAAAGCCTTCATAGTATGACTGTCTGAATAGTGGTTGAAATAGAATATTCAGTCTTGAAGCACATCTGCAGGTGAATATGGGCACTATATGAAAATGGCTGGGATCCTCTAAATTGTGATGGAAATGTTTGGGAGGAAACTTACAAAAATAAAGACACATTGAATTCCTAAATATGGATGTTAATACTTTGCAAAAGGGCACATTGTCAGGCAGAGAACCAAGACTTACACCTGCAACTTACAACAACCAAGAGCTTGTTGAAGGCCAAGGGAATATAGAATGTCTAGCAGAAGAAGGTAGCTATCCAGATCAGCTTTGCCTGCATGGCCAGTTATAGAAATGAGGACTGTAACTGTCATGAGCAATTTCCTCTTTTGTTAAAATGATTGTGCATATATACACATAATTAAGTAAGTTTCTTTGCTTTCATTTTTATGACATAGTATTGATTGACTTAATGTTTGTAATTAAGTAGTGGCAAATCTATATCATAATACTTAAGTTATAGAATGCCCAGAAAGGAATAAACATCACCCAAATAAAAACATTCCCTTATTTTCTGGAAGTAAGTTAGTGCATTTTCATTTGTGTACAAGATACACATAATTATGTGTGTATCCTTATGTGTATAAGGATACACACATAATTATGAACTTGCTATACTGCTATACTTGCTATACTGTTTGGAGATTACATATTGTGTAGTGGTGTGTCTGGTTATCATGACAACAAAGGGTAGACTGTGATTTTTAATTGTGATATGTCAATTTGACTTAAGAACCATCTGGCAGAAAATTAAATTTCTCTGTGTGTCTGTGGTGATTATTAGATAGGTTAGTAAACTAAGGAGGAAGGATCCACCTTAAATGTGTATTGCACCAGCCAGTAGCCTGAATAGAAGGAAAGGGCAAAGAAGGAATTTTTTCTTTACTGAAGGAGCTCTGTCCTTTGCCTCTGCCATTGTGTGTTGGTCTCTAGTTTCTCCAGCACAGATGTGCATCAGTGACAATGGTGAGCTACCAGGCCTTTAAATTTGATTGGTACAGAAAAAGGTTTTGACAAAATCAATATTCATTCATTACAAAATCCGTCAAGAAATTATAACTCAATACAGTAAAAACTACATATGGCAAATGCATACCCTACACCACTCCAAATGCTCTTAAAAAGAAAAAATCTACTCTAAAATAAGTAATAAGACAAAGATGTCCATTCATATCACTCCTACTTAACATAATACTGGAAACTGTAGGTAGAATAAGTAAGGAAGAGGAAAAAAGCAATACATAGGAAGGAGGTCAAATTATCCTTCTGAAGATGATATACTCCTATACAAAGAAAACCAACTAGACTACACTGAAAGCCCCATTGTGACTGATAAAAATGCAGCAAAGTCTAGCAGAATATCATGTGGAAATTCACAAACTAAGGCCTTTTCTGTGTATCAATAATGAACTGAGAACAAGAAAACAATTTTATGCTATAATAATGAAAGGGAAAGAAACTGCTTGAAAAAAAAGAACAACTGGGATAGGAAAGGAGAAAAGGAAGAAAGGAAAAGATTATATGTATGCAGCTATACAAATATAACTGTATGTGTATATGTATGCATGATAAATAACTATACTACCAATCTCTGTGAGTTTATCAAGAATAGCTTGTGCTGTCACTGTTTGATTGTTTGATCATTTTTTGTGTCTAGATCTTATAACCTCAACAACTATAACAACATGCAATATATTAAATAATATTAATTTCCTATTATTTTTTGAAGTTTTGTATCATTTCTATCCTTTTTTCTGTTTTGCTTTAAGAAAAAAAGTAAATCAATTCTATTCAAACAGTTGCAAAATAAAATAAAACAATACAAAAACAAAACAATGCAAAACTAAACACACCTTTTATCAACTTAACCAAGGTGGAAAACGATCTCTATAGTGAAATTTAAAGAACACTGAACAAAAAATGTTGAAGAAGAACCTAGAATATGTTGTAATCTCTGTGATGTACAATTAATATTATTAGAATGGGATCATCATGACCATGAGGAGATGGAAAGCAGACTAAAGAGATCTTTTTTTAGCCCTAAGAGGTCTTCATAATAACAACAAAGTCCTCTCATTCTATTTGATCTTCTACACTCGATTCAAACACAAAATAGAAATATGAGAAATCAAGGCAAAAAAAATTCTCCAAGAACTCCAAACTCCCCCAAATCAGATCTGAGAGACATCAGTGAGACAGAAATCGTAATCTTAATGAGAATTACTTGGAAAGATAAAATGAAAAACAAAGAAATTGGATAAACTCAAAGATGCTATAAATAAACAGATAACAGACAATAAAAATTGATCAGCGAGCTTAAAAACAAATAAAAAAGTAGAAGAGCTTATCAAAATAATTCTACATGAATGACCCATTTAACAAGGAAGTAGAGTTCATAAAAAGATGCCAAACAGAAATCCAAGGGATAATGAATTCTATTGCAAGCATGGTCAGCAGAAGTGAGCATTGAGGGGAGGCTGTATCGGGATTAGGAGACGAGTTTGATGCACATGATCATATTCTCAGACACACATTGAAAAAACTGACAAGGATAATCAGTCCAACAGTTGCAAGACGATGCAAAGAAGACAAATCTATGACTAAGTTACAGAAAAGTCAGAGTATTGTACACATGAAATTAAAAAAGGTTCAGAAAAATGACAGCAGAAAATTTCCAGGATTGGGAAAATACATAGGAAATCACTTAAGCAAGACATATAGAAGCCCCAAATAGTCACAGGCTATGTCTACATCACATAAAATTCAGACACCCAGAAGTCCAACACTAGAAGTGACACTTAAAAGTCATTAGAGTAAAGCAACAAGTCAGTGATAAAAGTAAACCCATTACAATCACAACAGATAGCTCAACACAAACCTTAAGGACCAAGTGACCAGGGAATCAAGTGTTTTAACTTAGGCTATATATCTTGCAAAACAACTTTTCAAAACTTATGGAGAAATGAGGACATTACATGATGAGTAGTACTTAAAACTTCATGACCACCAAAACTACACTAAAAAAATAGTCAATGAAACGGTGAGGTCAACAACACCAAGATGTATAAGGAAATGAATAGATTAAGCACAGTGAGCAGTTGAGCAAAATGAAAAAACAAAACAATCAAAAATAGAAGATAAGTGCTGGGGTTTAGCTCAGCAGCACAAGCCCCTGCCTGGCAAGTGCAAGGTCATGAGTTCGATCCCTGGTACCAAACAAAATAAAACAACCAGAAAATAAATTAGTCAACACATTTCAAGAATAACTCTTGAAGGAAATGGCCACAACACCCTAATTAAAACACCAAGACTGGCAGACTGGATCCACAAATGAAACTCAATGGTGTGCTTCATACAAGAGACACACTTAAGCCATAGAAGAAATTTAGACTAAAAAACCAGGATGAAAAAATATGCCTGTGCAATTGGAGCCTAAATGGAAGTATATTAGCTATTTTACTTTCAGACAAAGTAGACTTCAAGCCAAAACTGATTGGAACAGGCAAAGAAGGCCATTGCATTAAGTATTGGCCTAGTGAACAACTGACCAGGAAAAGATAATAATTGTAAATATGTACAAAACCTTCTGCCTCATCCAACTTTACAAAAGAAAAGCTATTGGACATAAAAATTCAAATAACCATCAACAGCATCATAACAGGGAGGAATCAACATCCCCCATCACAAGCAGTCATATCAAATAGGAAAAAATTCAACAGAGAAAAAGCATTGTTTAGTAACACCTTTGAACAAGTAGACTTAACAGATATCTATTGAGTGACCAACCCTAGTACAACAGAACATACACTGTTGTCAAAAGCACATGATAGCAAAAATAGAACACATTCTGTCCCATAAAACTTTCTTAAATAAATACGATAGAATATGACTTATACTGTACATACTGTATATGCAATGAAACTACAAGTCATTTGCAAAACAAAACAAAACAAAGATTTCACAGACATTTGAATATTAAATAACACTCTTAAATAGTCAATGCATGCCAGAAAAAATCAAGGAAGAAATTAAGTTTTTCCTGAAATCAAATGATAATGCAAATAGAGTATATCAGAACATATAGGATCCAATAAAGGCACTCCTCAGAGGGAAACGCATTGCTATCAATGCACACATAAGAGAAAAAGATCAAAATATAGCTTCTAATATAGCATGTGGTCCAAGAAAAACAAGAAAAATTGAAATCCAAAGCTGGCACAAGGAAGAAAATTATAAAGATTTCAGTAGAAATTGATGATATTGAGACTTAAAAACAATACAATGAATTGAAGAGGTATTTCTTTAAAAGAATAAACAAAACAGTGTCAGAGATTTAGCTCAGCAGCGTAAGTAAGTGCCTGCCTGGCAAGCACAGGTTGTGAGTTAGATCCCCAGTACCCCCCCAAATAGATAAAACAGACAAATCCTTGATTAAACATAGCAAAAGAAGGAAAGAAAAGACTCATAACAGTACAATTAGAAACCACCATTTGGGGAGCTTCCAACCAGTAACCAGCTGATGTCCAGCAGGTAGTGGCCAGCCCTGCCTCAGCATTCACACAAGCAACCATTGAAAAGTTTCCTGCAGGCAACCAGCTCAGGTCCAGGAAGCAACAGCCAGACCTGCCCCCATGTGCACACCAGCTGCCATCTGGGATGTTTCCCACCACTGGTGGTTGGTTGGTGCAGGCTGAGAAAAGCAGCTATGAGCCCTGAACCACTGCACCCACTGGCCACCATAGGATACCTGTAGCCAGTAATAGCCAGGAGAACCAGCCAGTCATTTTGGAGAAATTGTAGCCAATACAGGAAGTGCCTGGAACCCCACTACCCACTTGTCTGGGAGAACCCAGGAAAATGTCAAGATGAAGAAGCAAAAGGCAGTCTCTGGCCTCTATCCCATGCAGAGCAAGTCCAGGAGAGGTAAACACAGAAGAGACTGAGAGTCACACACCTCACCTGAAGTTTCTAAAGTGATGTCAACTGAAGTAAAGAAACAATTTTGCAAGGCTATAAAAGAAATTAGAACATAAATGCTATCTCAGATAAAAGAAGAAATGAAAAACATAATAAAAGAATTGCTAAACATCTCTAAAGAAGACATAGATAAAAAAAATAGAGGAGCATAGGAAAATGAGAGAAACTTTGAATGAACAATATAAGAAAGATTTAGAATGCATGAAACACATTCAAAGATATTGGAGACCACTACTAAGTGGCTCTGAGCAGGATTTAAAATTAATTAATTTGCTTTCTATGTTTGTCTGTGAGTATGTCCTAGGCCTGGGCACCTTGCCTAGCAATGGGAGCTGATTCATCATGAGTGAACCTCTATGAAGCACTGGTCCTGGTTCAGGTCTGTAATGGCCTGTGATGCCAGAGACACCTCAAAAGGCAAGAAAAGACCACAGCTGAAGACAGCTGGTTCAAACATCAATTAAGTAGATAGAGACTGCAGCTGTAGGCATTTCACTCCTTCAGTTTCACTCCTACCATAAATGTCATCATGGAGATAAGATGGTTCTCCTTAACTGGCATAATTTACTACTTGAAGAAGCCTTTGAAGTGACTCCCAAGGTCTTGCTCATTTCCCACACTTTCCTCAGTATCTCTGCTGCTTTGTTTGGAATGCCTAATAAATAAGGGTGGCACAGGGGAGCTCTTTGTCTTAGCTCTCATGATAGTTGCAGAGTCAAGAACTCTGCAAGAGGGTTTTGATCCTTCTGGAACCCTAAAATCATACCATTTGTCTCATTTATTTTAGCCTTCACTGTATATTCATTTGGGAGATTGGGGACCTAGGTCAGACCCCAATACAAAGAGATATCCAGGAAATTAAAAACTGCACTGATAGCTGGCAAAACCACTTGAAAGAAACTGAAGATAGACTTTCAGACCTTTAAGACAGGTTTGCAGCTAGTGATTGCAAAAGGAAAGATCTCTTAAAAATAACAAGGAACCAGAGAATAAAAATTCAACCAAGACAGTGCAAAGAAAAATAATTTAAGGATGATACATGTCAGTAAAAAAGAAAGGGTCAACATAAATGACATAAAAAAGTCTATTTACAAAAGTAATAGAAAAAAATATCCCAAGCATGGGAAAAGGATGTGTCATACAGATCACTGAGGCATATAGAACTCCTGCTAGACAAAAAATAAATCTAAACCCAGACATATAACAATCAGGATCTCAGAAATTCAGAACAAGAACAGAGTACTAAAATTCATTAGAGAAAAGAACCATCACTTATAAAGGAAAATCATAATCATGACAGACTTCTCAGTCCAAACCATCAAGTCAAGAAAAGGTTGGAGTCAAATATTTCAAATCCTAAAAGAAAACAACATCCAACCCAGATTGATGTACCCTGCAAAGCTATTTTTCAAAATTAATGGAGAAACAAGATACTTTCATGACAAAGAACAGCTGAAGGAATTTGTGACCACCAAACCAACCCTACAAAGAATACTGAAGGACATTTAGAGAGAGATAAAAATGATCACAGTTCCAGGAACAGCAGTAGAGGGGGATCACTGAGTGGGGCAGACAGTTGAATGGAGGGGAAAAGTAGGCAACCAATAGCAGGAAAATAGCACAGCAGAGATGAATCAGTTGGCCATGCATTAATGCAGATGGCCTCAATTCACCAATGAAAAGAAACACAGGCAAAGTGCACCAAGAGATAGGATCCACCAATGTATTTTATACAAGAAACACATTTAACTTGAAAGAAAATTCAGAGACTTAAAGTCAAAGGAGAGAAAATAATCTCTATGTGACAGAGAACCAGACAAAAGTAAGGGTAGCTTGCCCATCAATTGCAAAATGGATAAGAAAGATATAGCATTTTATACAATGGAAAGCTACTCAGCTATAAAGAAAGATTACCTCATGTCGTTTGTAAGTAAGTGAATACAACTTGAGATCATGCACATGAGTGAAATGGTTGAGAGTTACATGGGTGAACATTGTGCTGTCTCCCTAGTAGAAAAAACTAAAGGAGTTAGTGGAATCCAAATGCACAATAGATATTGTGAAAGGTAAAGGGGAGGAAATGTCTAAAAAAGGAAGGCTTTGGCAATTGTTAATCTATTATCATGTTCTGAAAGCTGTATTGCTGTCATTGTTTTATTTGGTGTGTTTTTATTCTATTTTGTTTCATTCAATTTTATTTCATTGTTATAACAATATTCGATGCCAAAGATAACAATATATATTATGCCAAAGATAACAAAATACATTATGGTAACCATTATTGATTACTTATTATCTTGTTTTGAAGCCCTGTATTGCTTTCATTGTTTTCTTTTGATTGATTTTATTCTGCTTTGTTTTGTTTGACTTTATTATGTCTGATGGCACGGGTAGTTATTTTGAAGATAACAAGAGGCGTTATGGTAGTCATTATTGATATCCTTTTATCTTCTTTTGAAGTCTTGTACACATTCATTGTTTTATTTTGATTAACTACTCTGTTTTATTCTCTTCAAAATAAAAAGTTTAAATACAATTAGAAATGAACAGGGTGAAATTACATGTACTGCTGAAATCCAGAAGATAAGTAAAAATTAATTTGAATATTTGTACTCCAGTAAATTCAGGAATCCACAAGAATGGATAGATTACTAGACATATGTTAACTGCCAACAGTAAAATTAACAAATATTAGAAAGTCTAATAACATGCAATTAAGTGGAGGTAGTAATAAAATAAACTCCACCAATTATGAAAAAATTTGGCCTGATAGATTAACTGTTGAAGTCTAGAGGAACTTCATGGAAGACCTAGTACCAATATTCCTCAAACTTTTAACGAAATTTAGAGGGAAGAAGTATTTCCAAGTTTATTTTTGGATTCTGGCTTTACTTTTATTTTAAAGGCAGACAAAGACCTACTAAACAGAAAGCTATAGGTCTATCTTTTCATAAATAAAGAAAGATGTGAAAGCCCTCAGCAAGATACTAACAAGTGGAATGCACCAAATAACTTAAAATATACATCACGACCAATAGGCTTCACTGCAAGAATGTAAGGATGGCTCAGCATATATAAATTAGTGCATGTGATGTATCACATATATAGAGGGAAAAACTGAAATTGCATAATTGTCTCAATTGATACAGAAAAGTTTTGACAAAATCTACTGGGAACCAGACCATGTAAGGGATGCTAGGGGCCAAGATGCTGACCATAGTGCTCGCAGAGCAAGATAACATCTGCTGCTAAGGACAATATAGAGAACACAGGCAATCATTTCTCAGCCTCTTGGTTAAGATCAAGTGTAAAGAACATGGGCACTTGGGCATAAGGAGGAACTTGGTTTTCATTAACTTTACTCTGTCTGCCACAGTCAAGGTCCACCTGCACATCCCCCTTGCTGCTGGCTACTAATGATGAGCTGACCATGGAGGCTCTCATGCCTGTCCACTAGTCCTACCACCTTGTACCCGAATATTATCTCTTTGTCTTTCTTTACTCCCTGTCCTCTCCATCAAGTATTTGGGGGTCCAATAAGCCTCTGGAAAAATATCCAATATGATAAAAACCATGAAAAGAATTGCTATAGAAGGACCTAAGCTCAATCTAATATCAGACATTCATGATAGACCTACTGCCAACATCATATTAAAAAGATAGAAGCTTAAATCTCTTCCTCTAAAATGAGGGAAAGACCAGAATATCCACTCTCACCACCCTTGTTTAATGTAGTACTCAAAAGAGAAAGAAATGGAATATGGACTATGAAAGATGCAAACTACTATTATTCACAAATGGTATGATCTTTTACAGGGAACACAAAAAAATTTCACCATTAGACTCCTAAAACTAATAGCCTGATTCAATAATGTAGCAGGATACAAAATCAACACAAGAAATCAGTATCTCCTGAGAATCAGCCATGCTGGAACTTGGGAGACCAACCAAGAAAGCAAGGAGCTAGTCTTCCTGGTAAGCAGCATAAGTTGTGGGTGTGCCAGGGAGAGAATAAGTCAGTGTCTCCTGTAAGCCTACCTGTGCGCAGGCTGAGAATAAAACATCCCACATCTCCCCTACCCCCCACCATTAGCAACTGGATGGTTTCAATGCCAGCTGTAGTTGGTAGAAACTAAGGCACATAAAGCAACTAAATGCTTGTATTGTTCGGTTGCTTATGCTGACCTGGGGCCAGAGGTCTGGACATCTCTTGGGAGGATGACAGTATGCAATATAGCAAATATGGGGAATTTCCTTCTATCTTGTCTTTGAGGGCCAATATTGCTTTCAATGTTTTGCTTTGTTCTGATTAATTGTTTTGCTCTATTCAATATTCTGTTTTGATTGGTTTTATTTTGTTCTGTTTTTTGGTTTTATTTTGCTATGCCTAATGGAATAGACAACTATTGTGAAGATAACAAGATATACTATGGTACCTATTATTGTTATCCCGGTATCCTGCTATGAAGTTCTGTACCAGTTCCACTGCATTGTCTTGATTGGATTGGTTCTCTCTTGTTTTGTTGTATTTTACTATATTTAAAATAAAATTAGAATGTATTTTTTGATTAAGTATATAATCATTCTGTTATATCATGTTCTTGACAAAATAATACATATTGTTTATTTACATAATAACAAGATTTAGGTAGATAGATACAAATGTTTAGTTTTATCAAAATCATATGACTCTTTTTTCATTTGTTTAATTTGAAAAGAAACCTGTTGATGTTTTCAGTACTCTCATATTGTTATTAAAACCCTTTATTAATGTAATAACTTTTGTTTGATTTATTAGTGTATGTTATTTGGTACATAAAATAAATTCTTCTGTGTCTTATTGAACTATTATATCTCATTTTGATTTATTCTTTATTATTGTCATACTTAAGCTCAACCTTAATTAACATTAATATTTTTTATTTTTATTTGTTCAACATTGATTTATATATTATTCTTGGTTGGGTTTTTTCATTTTTTGTCACTAAGTTGTCACTAGTTAGTAAACTAGACTTAAACACTGAAAAAAACACAAAATTAGTAGCATTCACTTACACTAACAATCAACCCACGGAGAACTACCTAGAAAAAATACCATTTAAATAGCCTTAAGAATCATTAAATAGGAGAAAACTTAAGCAATGAAGTCAAAGACATTTGTAATAAAACTACAGTATTCTGGAAAAAGAGATCAAACAGAACATCAGGAAATGCAACAATTTTTTAAAAACGAGGCATGGTAGTGCATGCTTGTAATCCTAGCATTGGAAGGCTGAGGCAGGAGGATCACTGCAAGTTTGAGGCCATCTTGGGTTACAAACTGAATTTAGGGCTAACCTGAACTGCATGGTGAAAACTCCTGTCTCTAAAAGAGAACAAACAAACAAACAAGCAAATGGAACAATACCCTCACCTCTAGGACATGAAGGACAAATATAGTCAAAATGATCATACTGCCAGATCTGATATACAGCTTTACTGTAATTTCAATCAAAATGCCAACAGCATTCCTTGCAGAATTAGAAAAAAATGTATAAGCTTTATATAGAGCCAGAGGAGGTCCAGAATAATGAAAATAATCCTATGTAACAAGAACAAAGCTGGAGTCATCACATTCCTGAATGTAAGTTATAGTATAAAACTACAGTGGTAAAGTCAGTATGTGACTGGCAGAAAATTGATGTGTTGATCCAAGTAACAGAATAGAAGATGCAGAAATAACCTCAAGCATATTCAGTCATCGCATATTTGAGAAAAAGGGCAATGAATATATGCAAGGAAAATATATCCTCTTTGGGAAATTCTGTTGGGAAAAATGATCATATACATGTAGGAATTTGAATCTAGATCCATTTCTATCATCAGGTACCAAAATAAAATAAAAATGGACAAAAGATCTAGATATTAAAACAGAAACACAAAATCTGATTGAAAAATTAAACAATATCAGATCTAAGCATATAGGTATTTTTATAGTGAGCCCCAACTGCACAAGAAGTAATATCAATAGTCAACTAAGGGAACTAAATCAAATTCAAAAGCTACTACACAACAAAGGAAAAAACTAATAGAGTGAAGACACAAAGAACTCAAAATAAAGAATACCCCAAATAAAATACCTTATCATAAAACAGACAATTGAAATGAAACCCTTCTTAGAAAAAGTATTAATAAAAAATATGCACCTGAAAAACTCTTTAACAGTTTTCCTACCATGAAACAATTGAAGCCAGCACACTAAAGGAATTCCCACATACCCATGATTATTGGGGTGAAGTTTACAACAGTCAAGATGTGAAACCAGCTTTGATGCACATTAAAATATGAGTGGATGAAGAACATGTTCTATATATATGTTATTTAGCCACAGAGAAGAATAAAGTTTTGTCATTAGCAGGAAAGTGAAGGGAACTAATGATCATTATGATATCAAAATGAAACACTCAGAAATAAATCTATCATATATTCTCCATAATATTTGACATATAAAAAAGGTTATAAAACAAAGGGAAAGGCATAAAGGGAGGAGAAAGGTATAGGGAGAGTAGTAGAGTGAATATGAATAAAATATACCTGTCAAAATCAATGTTTTGTAAAAATTAATAGGCATTGATAACAAAACAAAACAAAACAAAACAAAACAAAACAACACAAAGCATTCATATGTTCAAAGAGTGAATAAATATGGGGATAGAAACTGTAGGTTCTGGAGAACTTTTTCTTTTAGCAGAGATTGATTTCTTCAAAATTAAAATAAAATCTTCTTACTAGTCCACCAATTCAGTACAGTAGGAAATTTCTTTGTAACCATCTCATCATGTCACTAGCTTCAGCAGTGAAGCACCTTGGAAGACTCAGAACTTCTGGGAACTACTAAAGCAGCTGTCATTTATATGCAAGGGGGCAGCTGAAAAGAATTCAGGTTTGTGGGTTGATGGGAGTAGTAGGCTGGGGTTCATTAGATTGCCAGCTTTTGCCAAGTCTTCACATAGAGAAATTCCCCTTTGCTGTGCAGGTGGATTACAAGACCCTTAGCAGACACTCAAAACTGCAGAAAGCACCAACCTTGTGTATGCTGT
>PVJX010025910.1:0-26388 GCA_004027295.1 Dolichotis patagonum | reverse complement strand
GTTCTTTGAAGATGTGCCAATAAATCTTTTAGAGTAATTATAAATGGTGGATTAACTTCTTTAACCCATGAGATTCTTGGAACCTGGGGCATAAGACAGGCATTGTTAATGGGGCAGGCATTGGGTGATGGGAGCATTTTTCTGAGAATGTGAGTTGGATTGGATACATAGAGAATGTGGGAGTTTAAGAAAGTCTGAAGGTGAAAAAGGAGAGCCAAAAAATAAAAAGTGGCACAAAAAAAAGAAGATGAGTTGCAGATATATAGAAAAGTACAAAGGTAGCATTAGGAAAAGAGTAAGGGATTTGACCTCAAAAGTATCCATATTTATTTCCCTCTCCTTTTAGACATGAACAATATGATTTAGGGGAATTGTCTTTATACTCCTAGCTCCAGTGCCCACTTCTGTTTATTAGTACTAGTATATTGACTTCATGAAACAATGGTTGGGAAGTTGAAACAAAAGTGCTTTTCAAACTTACAACTTTTATATACTTTTGCCTATTTTTGGACTAGATTCTTTTGGCTGATTCTAAATACTCCACTATTGAAGAAGGATACACCACATGCAGAAACAGATTGGAAAGTTTAGTAGCTAAGATAAAAATGAATTCACCAAGGGAGAGAAGAAAATTACAGTTTCAGGCTCCAAGATTACAGGTTGAAGAATACAAAGATTTCTTGGACACTAGTGGCAACCTGTAATTTCTGTTAAGTGAAAGGGGTTACAGTAGATTTCATAGAGCTAAAGCCTATTCTTCTCCCAAAAAGGCCTTGAATAAGGATTTCTAAACTGACACATGTCCCTGAGAATTTGTTCAGGATTGTCTTTGTTTTGCAAAATGTCTAGAGGTGAAGAGTCAATGATAACAGGGCAACCTGAACTACTTTTTTGCCCCTTCTTTTTATAGTGAGGAAAAATTTGCTATTTGGACAATTATCTGGCTTCAAAAAATATTTTGAGCATCCTTTTGATGAATACAGAGCAACAGGCTTGGACATGAGGCTGCAAAGGACATTGACAAAGAAACTTAGAGGCAAGAAACTATACATAATGATGAAAGACTCCAGTAGGAAATAGTGAAAGGAAATGAAGACTCACTACCTGAGAACAGGATGACAATGTCAAATAACATATTTGAATACAAAAGATGGATAACATTTATGTGTACATGATCTAAAAGCACAGACCCTTAGAGAGATCAAAGAAATACTGAGGGAGCCTGTGACCCCAGCAGAATTCTCAGCTCCACAGGGGGCTTTCTGAACAACTTCACAACTGTGGATTCCATGCCTCAAATCAGCCACCCCCTACTTAGAGCTGGTTCTGCATTATTTCCCCTCTGCATGCGTTGGACAGCAGTAATACCAGGCAAACAACAGACCTGTTCCTGGACAAGTCGAAAGTCTCGAATAGAATATTCAGCAAGGCTGACTAGAAGACGTACCACATCATAGAAACTGAGGAAAGATCTACTGAAAGGAATGATCCAGAAGTTGCAACATGGCTGAGTAGAGGAACAGCCATGTTAGAAAAGTCTCAGAGAATAAAAAGAAATGCAAAAGGGACAAGATGGTGGAGCAGTGAGTTCCAGCCCCTAAGCTTCCTCAGAACAATGTCTCTGAAGTCTGGAGTTAGCAACAGCAAAGAGAACATGGGTCTCTGAGAGACCTTCCAATGGTAACACATGGTGAGTCTCTGCATGATGAGAGCCCCAGGACAAAGGTGCACAATCCAGGTATAGGCTGGAAGACAGTGAAGAAAAGGGCTGGGAGTTTGAACTTCAATGCTGGAGCAGACTCTTATGGCTACATACTGCCAAGATCCCAAGTTGATGAGAGAAAATATTGTCACTGAAGAATGTCAGCAGTTGGAGAACAGGTTGAGGTGAATCCCAGTGAAAAGCAGTGACTGGTAATCACAGACCCAAGACCAGAGATCAGGCACCAAATTTAGCCTGAGTTACCCAGGACTGGAGGCTCAGGTTGCCATGTTTCCACTGCTAAAGGGAGACCCAAAATAGAGGCTTATGGTTTTCTATTTCTCAACTAGACCTGATAGACATCACTGAAAAGGGTTAGCCCTGCTACGATGTGATTTAATTGATGCATAGGAATAATACTGACTCAGTGAACAATTTAATACCAGTGAATTTGTATGTCAAATCCACCATGACATCCAGAAGAGGGACCGCAAGTGATCATAACCCAAGAACTCAAACTGAATTGAACTCTGAAAAATGGCCGCAACCTGGCAGAAAGAAGTCCTGAGTTTGAGTTAGCTCAAGATTTTCAGTGGAGGGATCATATATGGAACCTGAAAAGACCCCAATAGCTAAAGTAATTTGGGACAATAAGAGAAAATCAGGAGACTTGGTGAAACCAAGCTTCCAGCTAGCCTACAATGCAGTAATAATAAAATTGGCAATGTACTCAAACAAACATATAGCTCAGTAGAACAAAAACAGACATATAACTCAGTAGAACAGAATACAAAAACATCCTCAGACATATTCAACTCACTGAGCCTTAACAAAGGATGCAAAAGCATATGTTGGAGGAAAGATAGCCTGTTCAACAAGTGACATTGGGAAAACAATATATTTGTGGAAGAATGAAACTGGGTCTTTATCTCTCACCATGTGCTAAATTAAAATCAAAATGGATGAAAGACCTAAAAATTAAAACAGAAACACAAAACCTTCTGAAATATAAAATAAGTAAAACACTTGAAGACATAGGTATAGGAAAGGTTTTTCTAAATAAAATCTGAAATGCATATGCAATAGTATCAAGAATTAACAAACGAACTATATAAGTGTAAAAAGATTCTATACAACAAAAGAATCAATCAGTAGAGTGAGCAGAATAGCTATATACTGGGAAAAAATTTGCCAGCTACTTCTCAGGGAGAGGACTAATATATAAAATATATAAAAAATTCAAAAAAATTAAACCATCTAAAATCAAAGGTCCAATCAAGAAATGCACTGGAGAAGTAAACACTTTGCAGAGGAAAAAACACAAATAGTTAACAAAATAAATTTAGAAAACATGTTCAACATCTCTGGTCATTAGAGAAATGCAAATTAAAACACCACTAAAGATTCCATCTTACTCTGAAAGAATGGCAGCTGTTAGAAATTCAAACAATAACAAATTCTGTGTTGCCTGTGGCAAGAAAGGAACCCTGCTACATTTTTGGTGAGAATACCAACTAGTATAACCATTATAGAAATCAGTCTGGAAATTTTCCAAAGAACTGAAATTAAATTTCAATTTCATGTATCCCACCTCTTCTTCTATTTGGTATCTTCCCCAAAGAGCTTAAACCAACACACTACAGCTGTACTTCTATATCAGTGTTTCTAGCAGCAGTTTGTAATAGCTACATCCTTGAAGCAGCCTGTACACCCATGGACGGATGACTTGATAAACACAATGTGATATCTATATATCTATGTATACATGTATCTGTATATCTATGTATCTATCCGATAGATTTTTCCTCATGTAAGAGCTCTTTACATGAGGAAATTACACGAATGCTGGACAGCGCTCTCTGTGTTCTTTTCCCAGCCCAGAAGTCAAACTGCCCACTTTTCTCATATGCGCAAAGGCTCCACCTATCAGCTTCTGCCCACCCTTTATGCTCCACCCCTGTTATGGTCCAAATAAAAACCTCTCTGTTTTTCCTGAAGCTTCTGAAGAGTGCCTGCCTCTCTCCAGCAGCCATCCTGTGCCCTCAGTAAAGGACTCTTTTCTTTCCTCTTGTTATCTCTCTCTTTTCTCTCAATCCCCATGGGAAGCCAAACACTATTCCAAATGGAATACTACTCTGCTATAAAAGAATGACAAACTTTAGTCATATGTAGGAAAATGGATGCACCTGGAAAATATAATACAGAGTGAAATCAGTAAGGCACATAATCTTAAATACTGTATGATTTCTCTCATTTGAGTGAGACACAGTACAAACAAAGAAAATGATAAAGGTTGTATAGAAAGGGATAAGGGGACAGATTGCATCCAGAAGAAAAATGATACAGGGAGAAAAGGACAAGAGATGAGAAAGAAGAGAAGGGGAAATAAGAGAAAGATGTGCCATGTAGAGGATCCTAATTACTCCAATCAGTGAACACATTATATGCCATAACATGAGCTAAGACAAATAATATCAGCAAGTATATAAAAGGCAATCGGGAATTAGAGGAGGGTGGAGGAGGGGGAGGGAAAAGAATTAGGGAAAACACACACACAAACACACATACACACATGAGCTGTAATATGTACAGGTATTCTTAAAGTGATTGAAAATGTAAAAATTCCAAACATGTGCTAATAATTTTAAAAAAGAAATATTAAGGAAGATGTTGACCATTCATAGAAGCATATTTATTGAAAATAAATTGAATCCCATTTATTGAAAAAATAATTTTTGTGCTTTTTTTTTCTGCAACAACCTATGTAAAGGTCATTTATGCTGAGCTTGGTAATTTCTAGTGATAGAGCTTGATACCTTGTACATCCACTGTTGTTACTCTAAAATTCATACCATCTGTGTCAGTCAGTTTTCTGTTAGCATATGAACACATGAACAAATCAACTAATAAAAAGAAAAGGTTTATTTGATCTCACAGTTTTCAAGATTTCAGTCTAAAGCCAGTCAGCCCTGTTGCTTTGAGTCAGAGGTGAGAGGACAGTCATGGCAGGAGCACATGGATGAACAAAACCCCTCACCTCACAGCTGCAAAGGAGAAAGGAAAGGGCCAGAGGCCTCTGGAGCACTCAGAGTGACACGAAGACCTTGCACTAGGCTTCACCTCTTCCAGGTTCTGCTGCCTCGTCACAGTGCCCAGCTGAGGGTGGAGTCTTTAATACATGACCTGTTAAATGTATCAAGCATCAAACAACATTCTGTAGCCTCCAGAAGCTCTAAGTTCCACTTTTGCCTTCAGAACATTGATAAAAGAGGGCTTTATTTATTCTATCATGTACATAGCAGTCCTAGAATACATAAAGATAGCTCATATCAGCTCTAGTATTCTTCCAAAAATCTTTTTTCCTAGGGTCATAATCTAGGTTTTTATCACTTTTTTTGTTACATGGCTTCTCATCTTTGCTACATTGTGTGATCTATCTCTCTATAACACTTGAGAGTTTTAATTCCCCTGTCAATAAAGAGTGTTGTAAGTATAATATTCCACTTTAACTGCATGAGTCATTTATAGGGTGTTGAAAATACGGATTCCCTGACACTTCACCCAGATATAATGAAACCATATTGCTAGACATAGAGTTAACTCTGTATTTAAACAAGCTTCTTTGCTGATTCTAATGTGTATCAGGTTGGGGAATGAGTGCCTGAATAAAATGTAATTCTCATTCTGAACACTTCAGCATAAGAATAAGAAATGTTAATCATCTTATTTTCACAAGTTGTATTTCATTCCGGTATTTAGCCCTTCAACACTATTCTCCTCTTGTTGATTCTTTTTTACTTTAAATAAACACTACAAACTAATTTAAAATTCTAATGTGAGCAAAACACATTCTTTAAAAAGTAAAAGCCTTTTGTGTTTTCTACCTCTCACCCATATATATCGCCAGGTTTTAAAACATTATTATGTGTATGAACATATAAAAACACAAGTTCCTGTACTGAAACACATAATTTTTAACTGGAAAGACTAAACATACTGACTTTAATATGTTTTTTTTCACATAATAATTCAGTTGACTTTTGTTTCTTACCTGATTCTACATTTATAAGGTTAACTCTATTTTTGCATTTTCATATTTCATGTATAAGTGGCATTTTGTGGCTGCTGTTTCTTGCCATATCTTGTCTCACATCTACTTCATTTCTGAGAATAACATCATTCATCTGTCACCATAGATGGATTTCTTCCATAATTACATCCTTTATGGATTATTACTCGAAAGTAAATTATTCGCCCTTTTTTCACTGTTAATGATCTTTTTCTTGATAGATTCACTTTATTATTTCACTTTTCTTATTTTATTACTTCTTTACTTCCTTTTATTCTTCCTTTCCTCACAAAATCTGGTTCCTTAAATTTATTGTTGTTTCATTTACATGAAACACACTCACACACATATACATAGTGAAAAAAAGATAAAGTGATAATATTCTCTCATCCTCATTTACCAAATAATTTTCCTTATAGATTAGTTTTAATTTAGAATAGCTTTTGATTTGTTCCTCCCCACCCACACACACAGACACACACACACACACACACACACACACACACACACTTGGAGAATTTAAATTCAGTACTGTTGGTCTGTGTTTGAGTGTTCTGATTCTACCTGAGGTAGTCTGCTGAGGCAGAGCAGAAATGATTATGTTCATTTGTCTCCACCATGTCTTGCTTATGAACAATTTTTAACATAAATGTAGATGACAAATATGACCTGAGGCCTCTGCCTGGACAAGAGTCTCCTACTTGCATGAAGTGCCTTTCTGTGGCCTGTCATTCCCATGAGTGCTCTATTAGGTGAAGGTAGTTTTCACCTAACTATAGAATGATCTTCCCCATCGCATTATCTATACATGTTGCTTATTTTTATTGTCTCTTTTGAATATTGTATTTTTCCATTTTCTTGAATATAGTGTTATTTTATTTACCTTCTATAGTACTAATTTCTTAGCCTTCAGACATAACCATAGCTATAAAAGAATGTCCTACTTTACAAAAATATTTTTTTCTGCTTAAAAATTTTTGGTAATTGACATGACATAGTTTTGTGAGATATGCTACAACTGAAACTCTCATACATTGCTGCTAGAGGCATAAACTGGTATAACCCTTTAGGAACTAGTACAAATTTTGTAGTGTCTTTTGCAGTTATCGATGTACCTTAGAGTTAACTTCTAGGAACTTACCAAAATAATGCAAGTGTACACAGAGTACTATCATAAATGTTACTTCCACATATTACACAAAATCCCCAGGGTGGAAACAATTACTTTTTTTCAGAAGAAAAGTGGCTAAACAAATTGATATATTCACAAACTGAAACACAATTTAGCAGTGAAAAGAAAGGAAGCAGTAGAAATTGCAACAGTATAACTGATTATTTAAAATCAATTAAAAGACAGACATGGAATCAGATACACAGTTTGAATCTATTTTATATGAGATACAAGAAGAAGGAAAAAATAACCTAATAGTAAAAATCAAATGATTTTTGATGCAATGGAGGGTTGACCTGAATGTACCGTGAGACAGTTCCTCAAGGCATATAAATGTTCAGTATTTTAATTTGAAATGGAAGCTCCTTAAAGGTATACAATTTTTATAGCTCATTGAAATGAATACTTAAAGTCTGTGCATTTTATTCATTACATCTTGTATATATAAATTATATTTAGCTACAAAATTTCCAGGGAAAGATTGATTTCTTTGTAAAAGTATGTTCTGATTCATCTTCACATTTTGTTTTTGCTGTTTGCGCTAAGAGACGCTTGTCTGTTTATCTGTTGTTTAGATAGCTTTTGTTCATCCTGCTGGTTTCAACATGGAGTTATTTTTGCAGTTTTTTCTGAATGCAGCTCACTTTTGTCTCTTTCTGCGGAGATCCTTCTGTTAACATAAATGTCATCCTACCTTGAAATTATCCACACTTATGTCAGTAAGAAGTGACCTGTATGACCTTCACAGGATTAATTTTTGCTTTGTTTAGACACTTTAACTCTTAAAAAAAATCAGAGAATATGCATTCATTCAGAAATTATACAAAATTCAGAGAACAAAGTCTAAGTTCTGTGGGAGTATTTTACCTTACATTTTTTAATTTAAATTTTAACAAATACTTCTAAGTATTAATTCTTCTGACAATACATTTAAAAACTGCTTCAAAATGAATATCTCTGAAGAAATTCATTTTGTATTTTTGGCCAGTGATGCTTTATATATCTTACCATTTTCTTAGCAAATTTATTTTTGACAATCTATTATAATAGCCTTAATCTCATAAAGATGGTGATGGGCTAGGCAAATACGTAATTTGTCTCTCTCTCTCTCTCTCTCTCTTTCTCTCTCTCTCTCTCTCTCTCTCTCTCTATATATATATATATATATATATTAGTATTATGCTAGGTTAGTATCTATACATACACAATAGGGGAACAATTTTGGAGAAATATAGCACGAAATTGATAGGCAAGAAAGAGTATAGAAAGAATAATATATTTGTCTTCTTTGTTTTTCAGATTTATCTTACGCATGGACCTTCAATGATAACCCTCTGTATGTCCAAGAAGACAAAAGGCGATTTGTATCTCAAGTGACAGGAAACTTGTACATTGCCAAAGTAGAACCATCAGATGTGGGCAACTACACTTGCTTTGTAACAAACAAGGAAGCCCAAAGAAGTGTTCAAGGTCCACCCACTCCGTTAGTGCAGCGCACTGATGGTAAGATAATGAGTTGTCTTGGGAACATACGATGTGGCTCTTAAAGCATGGGGAGATTTGCAGAGATTTCTGCTTTCCTTTTCTTCAGAGAAGCCAAATCACCTGACGTTGAGGTTCAATTCACAGCTATAATGAAAACCAGGTATTACCAAAGGTAAAATAAAAAATTCTACCATCCACCCACATGTAACAGCATATGTGGTTCTGGATATACTGAGCCATCTCCTTTCTGGCTTTGAAACAGCTTGTCTTTTCTTTGCTTAAGGGCTAGTTCGTAAATACTGATGTTTGTTTGGGGAGCTGGCATGTGTGTATGTGTGCATGTGTGGATGCTGCCAATTTTGCATACTTGTATCAATATATTTTTAATGAACACTCTTGCTATCTGTCTTAAGGGACCCTTTTCATTTCCATGTTTGCCTTTTTGTTCTGTTTACCTGCTGGCAAAATGGGGGAAAATGCTAATATCCAAGGAAAACAAAGCAAACCAATATTAATTACTGGCATTGTAAAGAATGAAACATAGGATTAATACTAATTTGACTCTTCCAAGAAACATAACTCATATTGGTCTCTGATGAAGCTTGTAGCTTAGTCAAGTCATAGTTGTTATAAGATTTAAAGAGCTAGAAATGTTGTTGAAGTGGAAAAAATCCTCAAGTTGACTCTTCAATTAAGTGTTCACAGTCAGATATGTAAATATAGAAAATCTCTTAGTGCATTTTATGATTGGATTTTGGAATTGAAATGCAACATCTCATAGAGTTTTTTCTTTCCTCCCACAAAGAGTTTAAAACCAGCAAGAATATGAAACTGATAAGACCTACAGAACTATGAAACCAACTGTATAGAGGGAGTTCTTGTACAAGAGCCTGCATAATCACTAACCACCCAAATGTATTTGCAAAGTCTTATTTAAGGTTTCAGCAACCATTAGATTCATTCTTAAGCCCATTTTCTCTTCTTACTAACTGTAAATGACTGGAGGAACTCGTAAACTAACAATTTGCATAAAGATTCTACCATATTTTCCATTTTTTCTGTCAACACTTAGTTTCTTTTCATTATTTCTTAATTGTTTTTTATTATACCCATCCATTCCCTTCATCATTTTCTTGATAAAATAAAAAACAACCAGTATTTTCCATAATATTTGTAAGCTAAATCTCTTCTACAAGTTAGTGTGGAAGAAATATCCTATACCAAGAAAAAACAAAAAATAACCAGTGCTTTTGAGTGAAGTAGTTCCCTTTACTTTCTCAACCATGAACTTTGTAAATGCCTGTAAAAAATCACTGCCAACGAGTCAATTCTCGGGTGTTTTTATTTTACATTTATATTGTAATTTTCACATTTTGTGCAGTTGAGCTGACAAAAATCTATTTAAGAATATATAACTCTAATATTTAGTGTATAAGTAAAAATCATCAGATTCTTAAAGAATCTAAGTGTGTTATTGGTAATATTAATTAAGGTAATGAGAATAACCTAGAGATTTGTTTGCTACAATATTTCCCATAGGTAGTATAATTATATTTTACACTGTCATACTCTAAATTTAGACTGTATCCTTTCTTTAATGGGCATTTTACAACTGTAAAAGCGAAATGTTTTATATTTATAGGACACTAAGAGGCAAAACCTTACTATACTGGCAAACAAATATGTATCTTTTTACCTCAAATTGTACAATTACTTCACATGTTTTGCTGCAGAAATACCAATATTCTGGACTGTGGTGCTGCATGTTAGACTTCATCCAGGTTTAACGGAAAACTTTCTCATTTCAAATTAGATGTGGTCCCGTGAGGTTGGTGAAAAGTTAATGGGCCTGGATATCACTAGAGAAGCATCCTTTTTTTAAACTCAAAAGCATGTTCCCCATTCTTAATTGGATATACAACTTTTTATTAAGACCAAATAATCAACTTTTTGTTAATTAACCATTTACTTCATAGAAAACTTCTATTCTCCAGAAATGCTGCTAGTTCTTTTGATATTTAACAGGTGTGATGGGGGAGTATGAACCAAAGATTGAAGTGCGTTTTCCTGAAACTATACAAGCTGCAAAGGATTCATCTGTAAAACTGGAATGCTTTGCCCTTGGAAAGTAAGGTTGTTTTGTTTTGTTTTGCTTTTTAAACTGGTTGCTTTAAAATTTTTTTAAATCTTTTTTATTATTCACACATTGATTTAAAGTAAATTAGCAAATAGATTTCAAATGCTGGGCAATAGCGGAGCTTTCTGATTGGAATTTAGACAAACATGTCCAATACTCTGAAAATGATTGGGACTGTTATTTTCCTCTAACTGTGCTGCCATTTCCTTGGGTATAATGAGACCCATTAAAGTCAGCACATTGCAAAAGAATATGTGCAGTTGTATAAGATGGTGGATAAGTCGTTAAACCTTGGACATATCCTTCATTTTCTGTTATTCTACACCCAGAAGAAATACACTGCCTGGAGTGTCTACTTGCTTAATTAATCAGCTGTTCTCACAAATGAAAAGACCGCACTGCTCATTTCCAAAGTAAGACTAATTAAAGTCCATTGTTGAGAGGGGATAATTAGAATTGAGTCCAGCCTGTCCTGCTAGTGCCCCAAGTAGTTTGCTCTGCACAGTTAAGTGTTTATGATGAACAAGTTTGCAATAATTTAAGCCAGAAGAATATCTTTTTTTTTTCCACACGGAATACGCAGGACATCTCTGCTTTTTCATGATATTCAGAGTTTATTTTTATGACTAAATACCAGTAAGCTCCAGAAGGAGGTCAAAATTACTAGATCTATTTTCTAAGGTCAGTATGTCTGTGAATTACTGTGGAGTGTGGTGAAATTCACATTCTGATACTGTAAGGTTGGAGTCGGGTCTAATTTCTCAGTTTAATAAGCTTACTGGTCATGGTCATGCCTGTCTACAGAACACACTTTGTATGGTCAGAGAATTGACACTCACCATGAGTTTCAAGTTGTACCTTTAAATCCAGACTGTATTTCTAATGTGACATCATATTTAGACACAGTTATTTTCCAAAGTGCAAAACATCCTTAAAAGTATCATTCTTTTTATAAACTAAATGTATGCAATAATCCAAAAACTGCTGGCCACTAAATCCTTTCATTTCAGTTCCATAAATAAAATTGTATGTATCTTTAAATTAAATTTCTCATATTATTCATTTCTCATTGATTAAAGTGATCATATTTTATTTTTATTAGTACTGACCTCATAACAATCATCTGACATATAATTATTGATTGATGAAATTATTCTTAAGAAAGTGACAAATAGACACTTAAATCAGTTTCCTTTGGTTCACTTTTAAGACATAATGAACTTATGCTATTTTAAGCTTTCTCAGCAAGTGACATTTACCAAAAAAAAGTACACATCAGCAAAATACTTTGAGATAATTAAATGGTTACCTAAAAAAAATGAAAACCTATGAAAGATAGCAGCAGCAAAGAACATTAACACTTATTCTATCATATTTGACATGAGCAAAGATGGATTCCTTAAGCAAAATATATTCTTTTACATACCAAAAACAGAACTTAGAAAATGATTTCGGCAAGTCTTCAAGAATCTAATGGAAATACTTTGTGAAGTACAAGTAAATAAAAATTTGTGGTTTGATGTCCTATATACAGTAAAACCTTGGTTTGTAAGAATAATTCCTTCTGCTCATAATCTAAATCTCATATATATCCAAACAGAGAGAGAGAGAGAGAGAGAGAGAGAGAGAGAGAGAGAGAGCGCACTTGTGATCATGTGATGATCACTGTAAGTACTACAGTACTCTATTGCAAGACGCTGCCTATTTAAGTAAAATTTCTTAGAAATGTTTTTGCACCCTGTGGAACATTTGCAGATAAAGTTACTCAAGGTACCTAAGGTTGGACTATATTTTGTAATCTCACAGGGCACTTCATGTTTTCATTTTATATGAGAAATTGAGGCACAAAGTAGATAAGGAACCAATTTCACTTCATGTTTCTATTCTGAACTTAGGAGCTTTTGGGTAAATGATGAGTTAACTGTTTTAGAAACAGTTAAGAGCAATTTCTACTCTCAATTTTCTCAAGAGTAATGCATCATTAAAATTTTGATAAATTATCCATTGCTCCAAATCAGTGTAGTTATTTGAGGATGGTTAGTGTACTTTTGAAAGCAAACAAATCTGAGCCATTACATAAACATACAATATGAGTCATGTATCTGTATCATTTATATTTATCTATATCTATATCTATATATATATATATGCTTACCAATTGCTTTCAGGAAATAAATTACGTTATATAGAAAGCATTGCAAAATACTGAAAGCCACTCTTATGGCATTTGCTACATACTATATCAACCCTTCTAAATTTATAGATGAAAAATAAATTCTTTGTTAGACTATTGATTATGTTATAATTAATATCTGGGAGAACAGGTAATTGGGAGGGAGAAATAAAGGAAAAAGACCACATATTTGGTGCTAAAGCATATTATTAATTTTTGGTTTTTGGGTAAACTACTTCCTGAAATACAGATCCATTTTCACTGAATATTTGTAATATGTATCACACACATTTATATAATTAGGAAATGTTTTCAATCGTAGAAATATTCTTTCCTATGCTGTTATACATTATTTTGGAATTTACTTATTCTGCTCTGT
This sequence comes from Dolichotis patagonum, assembly GCA_004027295.1. Lineage (NCBI taxonomy): Eukaryota > Metazoa > Chordata > Mammalia > Rodentia > Caviidae > Dolichotis > Dolichotis patagonum. Next base: position 13,272 of record PVJX010025910.1, on the reverse strand, counting down.
TTTTAGTGAGCTTAGTGTGTCTGTACTTTGGTTCTATGATTAATTTCAGAAAAATGTTAGGCTTTGCAGCAAATATTTATTTCTTTAATTATGTCTTCCTTCTACCAATGTTACTCCCATTACATGTTTTGCATCATTTGTAATTATCTCTACTGTTTTTATATTCTGCTCATTCTTTATAACATTACTTTTCTTATTTGTATTTCTATTTGAAAAATTTTGTTAAGATGGCTTTGTAATTATTTATTCTTTCCATGGCCACGTTCAGTCTACTGCTGAGTATACCTCAGGCATTCTTCATTTATATTCCAGTGCATTTTATTTCTAGCTTTTCCTTTTGATCCTTACTTATGGTTTCAATGTTTGTGTTTGTATTGTCCATCAGTTTTTGCATGGTGTTCACTGTTTTGATTACAGCTTTTCACATATTAATCACTGATTTTAAGTTACCATATCTGTAATTTAAGTAATTTTGAACTTTCAGTTGAGAATTTGAAAATATTTATTCATTTTTACATCTAATTCTACTTATTGATTTATGTCTTCAGACTGTTTTAACATCTTTTGTTAGGTTTTGTTGATACGTGGATATAATGTATTGGGTACAAGGAACTGAGACAAGAGGATTTTTAAGACAAAGTGTTACATTTGTTTGGCTAACAGTTAAGCTGTGCTTACCATATGGTGTAGTTCTGTTATCAGGAACTAAAGTTTCTAGTGTCTTTGTTTTTGACTGTAAAGACTGCAATTGTTTTAACTCTAATTCTTTACCATTATGGAAGAGCCCTGTAAATTCCTTGGCAGTCAGTTTGTGTTTGCTTATTCTATCAGCTCAGTAATTTATGAGTCTGTTTCTGTTGACTACTTTTTCTTCAAGTTGCAATTCTCATTTTTTTGGCTTGTTTAGATATCTAGCAATTTTAGATTGCATAATAAACACCATAAGTCTTATGCTATTGCATATTGGGTTATAATGTAGTGAACTAAGGATTGAGTTTATTCTAACAGTTAAATTACTATGAATCTGATTGATCTTTTTTGTAGCTTATTATTAAGCATCCTGAGAGTAGTTACATATTAAAACAAATATACCACTGAGTCTCCCTATTGAATTCTTCAAATGCCCATTAATTCTTTGTTCATTTGTATAGTGAAATTGTAATGTCTCTCAGCCTTATTTGTGCCCAAAATTGTTCTTTGACTAGACTTGTATGACACCACTTCTATGCAGATCTCTGGATAAGGTTCATTTTGTAGTGGCAATTTCCTTATACTCTGCACTTTAATCCAGTCATTTTATTCTCTCAGATTTTGATCTTTGTCTTCATCATTCATGATACAATCCTTGTACTCTATCTCCTCTCTGTACTTTCTCATCTGCCAAGCACTTCTGTATAGAAGACAAGGCTAAGAGAAGCTTAATTCATGTATTTTAACTTATCTATCCTGGGGATCCAGTTTTGTATTCTCAGTTGCTAAATTATTAGAATATATATATATATTGTATGCTGTTTCCAACAGTGACCTAAGTGCAGTCCTAATTTTTCCTCTATGTCCAGAGGCCAGTTACTGTGTTTAATGTTCATTTTGAATGTAAATACCGTGAGGTTTAAGGAAACTAAATATTTTAACCAGTATCAGTTGTAGATCTGAGACTTGAATCTATCTCTTAGACACTCTGACTTCCAGCCTCAATCTCATAACAGTTTAATATTCATTTAAAATTATCTTTTAATATTATGACAATGTACCAAATGAAGATACAATATGGATCTTAGTTATGTAGATATTTTACTTGACACAGGCTTGCAAATTTCATCGAAATATTAACAAGTGCCTTTTGGGATAGAATTATGGCTGTATTTCTTTTGTATATCAACTGCTAAATACCAATATTTTAACAAGAAGGATTTAATTTTATATATTAAAAGTGACAAAAAATAACTCCAAGTATAAATTTTTAAAAATTCAAGTTATATTTTAATAATAAATAAGTGGTTTTAAAAAAATCATAGTCCATGAAATGAATAAATCCTAGTTTTTTTTGCAATGATGCTAATTTACACCATTTAGCCTCAAGTGACTAAGAAGAACTCAGAAAATACAGTTTCAGCCACAGTAGCTAAGATAGTAGAATGCTAGATAGAAAGGTCTGGGAAAGGCTGACTGAAGTATTCAGTAGTGGAATCTAACCATCTCTAATCACCATAGTCTAATGTAAGTGCAGAACAATTGAAACAAATATTTGCTTGATCCAAGGTTACTATGACTTTTGAGATATTCAACTCACTTTCTATATTTGGATGTAAGACCTGACATGATCACAGGATTCAACTCTCAGCTTTGTCTCATTTCTTGAACATGGCTGACTAAATTATCTAAGCAGAAAATTAATTATGTTGTGTAATACCCTGAGAAGCTCTGGGAATAGGTGTTATGTGAATGTAGTATGATTGACTGATAGATGTCTACTTCTCTTCTGGGAAAATATATGCCTTTGCATTTATTAAGAAATTAAACTTACATCACCTATAAATCTATTCTGATGCCTTTGTAAAAAAAACAAAGTTTATTTTCTCTTAAAAATCTTCACTAGTGACTGTTGTCATGCTGTGGAATGGAAATACAATTAGCTGCTGTATTGAGTATTCCTATGTCTTCTGAAAACAACAGATAGGGCTATATGTGTACATGTATATCTCATTTATTTTCTATGATTTACTAAGCAAGTGATACACATCTTGACTGTTAATGTCAAACAATAAATTTGCAGTCTCACCACAAAGCTTTTAAGTGCTACAGAACTTTAAAATGGCAGCAGAGCTCTTTTTTGTGACATTTTCTCCTTACATATATGGACATAATTGTATGTTATTCTACAATGAGGCTTCTTAGTTCACTCAGGATGACAGTAGTATTTTTAAATCAAGGTAGATGCCCTCAGTTTTTTCAGACCCTTAGTGTTATTTTTGTTTTTTAATTCATCAGGAATCTTAGTCGTTTCCAATCTCAGTGTCTAATACATGTTTTCTCTTTTCCCCCTCATTGAATGGGCAGAGAACAGAACAGAATATCTTTCTATGCAGAGTTCTACCATTTATGCCAAAATGTATACTGAAACTCAATCTTTAGGTTTTTGATAATAGCTTTGCATTTTAATGTAAAATTTTATTTGACACAAAATTTCTGTAAACTCTACAGAACCTTTAAATCTGTAGTCAAAGCCTGCAAATGTAAAAACTAGAATCTTAAGTCTATCACTTAAAAATTGAAAAACAGCACTAACTCCCAACAACCTCACAGACACATATCCACTCACTCTAGCAGTGAATAATTTATTAGTGGATTCATTAGGATTTGAAAATGGCATGGTGCTCTCTAAAGAATATAGACTTTAAATGTAAAAGATCAAGGATTAAGTTTTAAGCTCTCCTGTAAATAGCTGGTTAATATTGGTCAAGCTCTTATATTTGTAATGAAGGCAAAAGTAGATTGATCAACAGATTGCTAGTTAATGCAACAGAATCATGAAGGATGCAGATACTATTAAATTCACCTATGAGAGTTCCTCAATCCTAATAAAAAATCAATCAATAACAGTTATTTTATGAATCCGGGGAATTCAACTTTGGTTGAAGACATAAAAAGGAATACACATAAGGGAAGGAATTTTTTTGTGTGTATATTTTTTGTTAACATGTTCCTCATGGACTTTCCCAGAATAATGGACGTATCACTTAAAATCTTTGTGTTTGATCTTTGTAAGGGCAAATTGGACACCTAGCATTTTTTAAGTCAGCACTTACATATCAAATGTCTCATTCTTCAATAATTCCTTCTTTTGGTCCTTCATTCTCAGATAGTCTCTGAGGGATAGCCAGTAGGCTCTGGGGAAGTAAAGACAATGTATAGGTCTGGGGAGCTAGAGCATAATGGAAATAGAACGGATGCAACATTGAAAGACCACATACTTCTCTTGGAATCAGCTCTTCCCTTTTAGATTCTGAGCGGAGGACACTGATTATCTTTCTGTTGCTGACCTTTGTTAAATTGAGATTGTTCAGAATCACTCTCAATTTATTCTGGAAGTGCAAATTTTCTATAATTTATGATTTTTTTAGATCTGAGAAATAGAAGATTTTTAATAATAGTTTCAAAACTCAAAAGTTGAGCTGTCAGTTAAAATGACCCTATAAATCCATACATAGTTTTTTCCTATTATTAACATCTTACCTTACAGGGTACATCTTTTACAATTAATTTAGCAATAGTCACAAATTCTTATTATCTGAAGTTAATACTTCATTCACTACTTCTGGGGGATTTTTGGTTTGTGTGTTGTTGTTAGTGTATTTTTCCCTTTTTGTACAGGGAGTTGAAGTTTTATTGTAGGGTGTCCCTCCAAAAGTTTGTCTCATGTTTTTCTTCTAATTTGATTGTGGTTACAGGTTTTGAGGAGAAAAATGCCGAAGCAAACTGCCATTTTTATTACATAATATGGTTATAGTTCTATCAATATAATTTATGACTGCTGATGCTGGCCAATAACTTGGCAGAAGTCAATTTCTTTAGGATTTTCTATGTACAATTACTCTTTTTGTTCCTTCTCATACTGATTCTTTAGAAGGAGGTATATACATATGGTATTTAGTTAATAATTGGACAGTTATACTTCACCTCCTGTAGGGTATTGAGTATACATTATTTAGAATTATGCCTGGTAGACCGTTTAGTTAACTCCCATTTATTTATTATTTGATAATGGATTTCTATCAATACTGACTTGCATAATCCAATGTTGTTTTATTTATTTTGCTATCTAAATTGCTTAAGCTTTTACAATTGGAAACTGTTTTAGAGTGCTCACTTACCCTTTGTTACACCCTCGTCAATGTGTGGAATGCTGTGTGTGTGTATGTGTGTGTTGGCGTTTATTTTCTGGTATGTGTGTGTTGTTCCAGGTTCATACTATATTTCCTGCTCTAGTCCTAGAGCAGTAATTTCCCAAGGATGTCCCTTTTATTAAATTAGTGATAATGTTGGACACCAAGATCTAGGTGTTAGTTGTCTGTCCTCTTTTCTGCTGAAGAATCATTCAGTCACTTTCAGATGATCGAGCAAAAAATGTGTGTGAATGTTACCTATTATACACATGTCTAAATGCTTTTATTAATATCTATCTGACCATATTATATGAAAAATACCCATCCTTACTCTTGTCTCTGCCTGTAACGCATTATCAAATGGACCATAATGGCCTTCATTTGTTGATTAGTAAATTTCAACTGCAACAATACTGTTACACTGTTCAGTGGTAATGTTGAAAATTTTACATTGTTCTGTATAAGCAACAATAGTTTTATTCCTCCTTTCCAATGCATTTACACTTGTTTTCATTTTCTTATGTTGTTGCACTAACTTTGCATTTAAACCAAGAATAAGTGAGAATTCCAGTCATTTTTGATAGTACATTAGCTTTTGATACTTGTAAACATTTTTCAGCCAAGTTTAATGTGTGTACTTGTAGTTCATTGCTATTTTAATTTGGAATTCTCTAGTTTAAAAGTAGAAAATTTTCAAATAGGAAAGGCAATTGAGTGAGGATGAAGGAAGAGAAAAGAAAAAAATGGGAAAAATAAAAAATGGAAACAAGCTTCTATAAATAAGGAGAGGAAGATGGGTTGAAAGGAGGGTAGGGGAATAGGAAAAAAAAGTGGGTCGAGATATTCCATGTACAAATAAAAATTCTCCATAGTAATGTGAATGAGTCTTCCAGTTCCTGAGCATGGTATATTTTTCAATGTAATTAGAACTTTTAAATTATTTTCTTCATACTGATATTGTACTGATTATGTCATATTTAAAACTAAAGATTTCAATTTTTCTGTTAATATAAATTGTATTTTAATCATATTTTCATTCAAATTACAATTGCAATTCCTAGGGTAAAAGAAAGTAATGAACTTCATTATATTAACCTCATAGTTTGAGACCTCTCACTAATTATTTATTAGTTCTGGAATTATTTTTTGTCATGTTTTTAAAATTTTTATATTGTCCTCTGTAAGTTTTATTTCCTCCTTTCCAGTGTATATACATTTGTTTAATTTTCTTATGTTATTGCACTAATTAGCATTTTTAATACAGTGTTGTCTACAAGTGATGGAGAGGAAGTACCCTTGTATTTTATTTGTAGTTTAGTGTGGAAGCATCAGTTTCTCACCACTAAGAATGTTAGCTCTGCATTTTTCATGGACTTTCTTACCCAGCTAAAGAAGTTTCCATCTATTCCTACTTTGCTAAGTTTCTTAAGAATGAGTGATGAATACTGCCAGATAATTGCTTTTTTTGTTTGTTTTATCAATCAATATAATAGTAATTTTTTTCTTCTACAGAGTTGCATATTTCAACTTCTGAAATGTTTATTTCTTCTGCACATCTGGAATAAGTTCTGTTGGATTGTAGTGTTTAAATCCTTTAAAGCTTGCTGAATTCAAGTTGCTACTATTTTTTTTGAGGATTTTTCTATTTATTTCTTGAATGATAGTGATTTGTGTTTTTACATTTTTAAAATATCTACTTTTTTGTTATGATGGTAATGCTGGTCTCACAGAATTAATTATAAAGTATTCTCTCTGACTTGACTTCTTAAAAGACAGTGTAGGAGATGGCTATTTCTTCTTTGTATGTTTAGATTCACCAATTTAACTGTTTCAGACTGATCCGTTCTATTCTGAAGGCTTATTGATTTTTCTCAATTTTTTAAATAACGGCAGCTCTATTTAGATTATGCATTTCTCTTCATGAGCATTTGATGTTATATCTATCAAGGAGTTGGCTCATTATATTTATACATTTTAATGTTTATGAAATCAGCAATGACATCTTTTTTATGTTTTAATTTTGTCATCTGTATCTCTGGTCTGTTTTTTCCTTAGCCTAGGTAAGTTTTATCAATGGTTTTAAAATGTAAACTATTAACTGTATTGGTTTTCTCTGTTGTTTTCCTGTTGCTAGCCAGAGTTGCTTTTCTTTTTTAAAAAATTTTAGTTCATTGGTTCAAGTATGTAGTACTTAATGATTTCATACCTTGTGGAAATTGGCACATGTACATGACATACCTTAATTGCATTTTTTATCCCATTTCCCTTCCCTCCATCCTCCACCCGTCTAATGAGCCCCTAACTTTCTTTTATGTTTTCAATGCATAATGTTTAAATTCCCCATATGGAATTGGTACCTGTACATAACACATCCCACTCTCTTTTTTTTTCTTTTTTTCATTCCATATGCCAACCCTCTCTTTTTCCTCTTTCCATCTTTTGCTCTCCTTTAATTTGAGAATTTTTTCATTTGAAGTATTGTGATCTACCCTTATCCAACAACAGAACTTCTTGAGTTTTAGTTCTCTTTATTAGTCACTTTCCCATTGCAGCTCCACAGTACTGGATACCCATGACATAAACAAGAAAAGGTGTAACTGGCCTTGTGGTTCCAGGGGATTCAGTCCAAGATGAGTTGGCTCCAAGGCAGAATCATCATGGCAGAAGGATAAGTCACAATGAGGATGCTTGTATCATGGCTGCTGTAAAGCAGAACATGGCAGTATTGCCAGAAGGGAAAGCCACATATAGTACCAATGATCATGCTGCATGACCTATAAAGATACACACAGAAGTGTGATTTATTGAACTCCCAGTTGGCTTCCAAGCCAGTCAAGTTGACACAATTAAGTTCAACAAACAAATTATTCATGTGCATGTATGGTCTGAAAATAGTCAATGGAGAATTCTAGAAATAAATGTAAGAATATTTTAATAGAAAGAGAGAAAATATCACATTCATATAACTTTTTATAATATATTATTAAAATTATTTTATTATTGGATATTATTAATCCTTCACTTCTGTAATTTATAAATTAACTTTTATAATATCATGTGTATATAGGAAAAGAAAGGGTATATAAATTTCAGCACTGCCTGCAGTTAGGACTATGATTAATGGCCTTGGAATGTATCCTCTCCTAATGAGGAGACTAGTGTAGTCTTACATGAGAAGCAGAACAAGGAAGATGGGATGGGGGTTTGAAACCAAGAACAAACTAATACCAAAGCCAGGGGCTGCACAGGTGGTGTTCATTTTAATTCATGGGACAAAACCAAAGTGGGAAAAGAAGTACCTATGACATATTGCAAGATATTAAAGTCCTTCTTATACTGCAAAAATGACCAGGAAAACCACAGATCCGGGAATCAATACAGGATGAAAACTCATAGGGAAAAGAGAAACAAGAGGACTAAGATGTGTTCTACTGGTTTTTGATTCAAACAAAATAAAACAAAGAAACTATTTACTGAGGGTTTTTTTGTTATTGTTGTTATTGTTGTTTTTGTTATTACTGATTTAGTCACATTTGTTCCTTTAAGGAAATTCTGAAGATAACCTCTAAAAATTATTTTTAAAAATTCTGAAAATGAGCAAATAAAAAGAAAGGTTACCTTTAATTGCTCCCCTAGAGGGCAACTACATGTATTGTTCTAGTGTTTTGTTTTGTTTTATTTTATGTTATTTTATTTTATTTTATTTATTTTATTTTATTTTATTTTATAAAAATGGGGATAGTATTCCATATATTTTTCTTTATATTTATTTTTAAATTTTTAAAATATAATGAGAGAGTATCTGAGATCATTAAAGAGTCTTCTTTAACCTCCTATGTTATGATACTGGGTTAGTCTAATACCTTATAGAGTTTCAGTCAACATCCTACTATTAAACATTTAATTTCCTCAGATTTTTCTCTATTTTTTTATTATCATGTACAATGATGTCATGGATATTCTTGTGACTACATTTTGCCCACTTCCACACAAATTTCCTGAGCACATTTTTAAAAATTGTAATTTCTGATAAAAGGCATATAAAATACTAAGTTCTCAAATATCTTGTCAAATTCTCCTCAGAAGAGATTCAGATGCTTTCAAAAACCAGTGACTTGTGTTATATTGTGTTATAAGTGAGTTAGTCAAAAATATTATAGGCAGTGAGATAGGGCTAGGTCCTCAATAGAGCCAGTGCTGACACCTGGTAACTGCAGGGAAGCTGACACCTCCTGCTGTGGACCAGGCCTCAAGATAAAAGACCATACAAATGCACCCATATCCTGAGAATTGACACCCTAAATAGTTCCCATCCCCCAGCAAAGAGTCACAGCTCCAAGAATGCCCGCTGCTTGCTAAGTAACTTGCTTTCCCATTTATCCCTAATGTAATCAATTTTACCTGAACTACTGATCTTATTGGCTAACTATAGTAAGGTCCCACTTTATGCCCATCTGCTTTGTGAGTTCCCAGTCTCCTCTACTTAGAACCCATGGTTTTACTCTATAAAAGTCCCTGGAAAAGACAGAGGCCTGGGAAATCCGCTCTCGGGACCCCCTTCTGTCTCTCTCCAGACAAAAGATTTCTCTCAATAAATATATTCTACACTACACCTCTGTTGTTCCTAAAATTCATTCTTCGATTTTAGAGAACACAAACTCGGACATAGTAGGTCGGGAGTTTCATTCTTCTATATCAATATGTGGACTTTTATATATGAAGATAATTCTGAGTCTAACATTATACATTCCTTCCTATTTTTCCCCCAAAAAGCATAAAATTTTTTGAATGATGCTGTTTTAAAGTTAAACTAATTAAAAGATTCCAAAATCATCCAAGAAGTATATATATATATATATATATATATATATATATATATATATACTGATATCAGTATATATATCTTTTTTTCCTGGAAGCAACTCTTTATTCTTTCCATCTCAAGCTGTCACCACCTTTGTCAGAAGATCCATGCTTTTTACTTCTTAGTAATTGGCAGTTTTCGGAAAGAAAGATTTCAAATCTAAGTTAGAAATGAGCTGAACCATAAAAGAAGTTACACTTTTTTCTCATTTTTTTATTAAACTTTAAGCTCATCTTTAAACCTTTACTAACAGTGGTAGTGTTATTAAACAAAATAAGCAAACCAAAAACTGCATAATTACTTCCTCTTCCCTTGTATAAAAAACAAACAACAAAAGAAAAACCAAACAAAAACCTCTTGCCTATTGGTTGTAAAACATATTAGTTCATTAGATATTGTAAGCACATATTATGGACCCGAATATGATTTTTACATTTGTTTAATTTTTGCAAAAGAACAAGACCTATTCAGAATCCAATGTCTATGACTATGGCTGAAATTCTTTTTTTGAGTTTATTCTGTAATGTCAGGCATGCTTGCCAACTTATCTTAGTCCCCATCTACTCATCTCTAAATGTTAACATGCATTGTTAATTATATTGCTGTGTAGTTTCACTAACAAACTTAGAACAGTGCCTAGTACATGATCGATACTCAATAAATATTACATACAATAATGAAAGTGATTGAATGCTAGTATATTATATTGTCTCCATTTTTAAAATGAAAGTTTGTGCTTCCAAGTCTCATTTAATTCAAGTCTTGTAAATTTTAGGTAACATAATGATATAGGGAAACAAAACTCCCAACCTACTATATGTCCAGTACAAGTTTGAGTTCTCTAAAATCAAAGAATAAATTTTAGGAACAACAGAGGTTAAGATCAGAATATATTTACAGAGAGAAAAAAAGCTTCTGTCTGATAGAGAGACAGAAAGGGTCCTGAGTGGGTTGCAAAATACTCTGTCTTTTCTAGGCACTTTTATAGAGTAAAACCGTGAGGTGAGATGGGTCCAAGATGGGTAACACTGGGAACTCACAAGGTAGGCAGCCACGAGGTGGGACAGAACTATGGTCAAGCAATGAGATTAATTGTTCAGGTAAAATTAACCATATTAGGGACAAATGGGGAAGCAAGTCACATAGCAAAGGAGCATTCTTATGGAGCAGTGATTCTTTCTGTAGGGGGTTGGGATGGTGGTTCCTAGCTTCCTCAATACCTATTTAGAATATCAATCACTGATATTTATACTTAGGATGTCTTTGAATTTGTTTTGCCTTTTGTTTTGAGATCTGGCCCACAGATAGGTTGGGGAGTGTCTCCTCCAAAGTCACATGACATCTGGTCCTCTGTGCTGGCTCCTTTGAGGGCCTAGCCTTGTCTGATTGCCTACAATATTTTTAACTAACTTAGTTGCCTATAGGAATAAGACACTGGATCCCTACCTACCTTGACTATATTTTCTTTGGCTCTAAGAGTAGTCAGTGTTTAATTATGGTTAATATTATTAATGTAGTTATGGAAAAACTATAATTAGCTGCTAAATCTAATACTACATTCACTTTTACTATTTTTTGCTGCAGTGTAGTTTATGGCTGATGTGTAAATTAGTTATTTTACTGAAATCCAAGGGAGTAGAAATCGACAATAAATACTTATTTTTGCAGAATGATTCCTTTCTGTTCTTGATAATCTTAATAGAGAACTCATGAATTTGTCCATATTTTAACAATCTTGTATTCTAGACTCTTCACATGAATATTTCAAATTGGGGAAATGAAAACAGATAGTTGAACAGTCTTGAAAATCCTTAAATGACATTCTTTGCTGGTTTTGTCATTCTGCCTTAGTCTCTTCAGTTGAAAATGGCCACTGACAGGATTTTTGAAATGAGATTCCAATTAAAAATAATTCCAAATACAAGCAGTTTTGTAAACTGGTTGTTTGTACTAACCTCTAGTTCAAAATTAGGATGGCTTGGATTTAAGCTGTAGATAATGAGGTTTAAGAAATGCAGCAGAGAAGTATAAGCTGTCTCAAATAGCACTAGTAATGAAAATTCTATTTATGGACTAAAAGTATAGAATTGAAGCATTGTTCCTACCAGGGTGTGGAGAGCTTTAATTTAACTTCCAATTCAGGTTGAAGTAGGCCAGGTATACAACAAACGTATTCTCTGACTTCATATATAAATTAATAGGATGCTCACTCTGTAAAAACATAGTGACATGCAAGAATGGACTAAAAGTCTGTATTTATGGCAGTGCTTATTTAAGAAACACAGAATGGAATGAGGAAAAAGGAAAAAAAAAACCTTGCTTTTATATAGTTTCATTCACAAATGTGAGCACTCACATTTCAAGGAAATGCTTTAGAAAATAGGAACACAGTAAGACACATCTTTTATAATGTTCATTTTGAAATACAAGGTTCAGGACTCTCTCATCCATCTCTATATGGGTGACAGAATTCTTCAGTTTGGTTTTGTTTATTAATATTTGCATCCAAGCTTGAATTCTTAAAGAAAAGCGAAAGAGGAATGGAGGATTAGAGGGAAATTGCTTATCATTGTGGTTAGAACATTAATGTTACTATTTATTCTGACTCTGTAATAAGGCAGTATTCTAACCTAATCTAAATTAATCTAATCTAATCTAATCTAATCTAATCTAATCACAATTTCCACTCTAAAGACCTCTTAAAGACTCCCTCTTTCTCCATGGCCTTTTTTCTGTGATTAATATATTGAGCTTGATTTTATTTTATTTTATTTTTTTAATTTTTTTTTATTTGAAGGAGAATAAAACAAAAGGGGGTAGTACAGAGCAGATCAGAACAGGACAACATAGGCAACACAGTACTTCACATTAAGTCAACTGGACATCAACAGTATCTAACACCATATCTCTTACTCTGCTATAGTTGAGTATAGTTTCAATTACAATAATATCAAACATAACACAATAGAATAAAGCCATGCATATAGTGAAAGAATTACAGGCCTTTCTGAACTGAATAACAGAAAATGATCAATGGGTACTGTAATATCTCATTTTTGATAAAAAAAAAATTTGTTTGAACTATCACACATATTCAAATTCCAATAAGACACAATGTGGTAGATAGAACCAATGGTAGTAGAACAAAAAAAGCATGGTAGGAATTCTAAGAAGGATAATATTAAATCAGCTGTCATAATGGTCTCTCCCACCATTCCAACTGATGATTTAAAACTTTGAAAGACTTCGAAGCTATGAGATGGGGCCTCATGCTTACCATAAAGTCTTATATACTCTTTTCAAATCTCATATTAGGGAGATTATATGGTATTTACACCTTGTGAGTTTGGTTGATTTCGCTTAAGAGAATGGTCTCAAGTCGTGTCCATTTATTTATAAATATCTCGATGTGATCATTCTTTATAGCTGAGTAGTACTCCATTGTATAAAAATGCCACAACTTTTTTATCCATTCCTCAGTTGATGGGCACTTAGGTTGTTTCCAAGATCTGGCTATTACAAATT
>PVJX010025909.1:11763-26513 GCA_004027295.1 Dolichotis patagonum | reverse complement strand
ATGTGGTATGTTTGATTGTAAGCCTGTGCCCCGGTAGGCTGGTTACTGGTTGGCTCGGTGCCCCAAGTTCCAGCATGGCACGGATCTCAGGAGACGCTCTTGCTTCTGCTTTCCCCGCCCTGGGGTGGCCGCGGCTTGCCAGACCACAGTCACTTTCCAGGGCGGCAGTGTGCCTGAGTTTTTACTGACTTCTGGACAGCGACCAGTGGCCTTACCATACTCTCAAGGAGGGGGACAATAAAAATCTAGCTTATTAAAGTAATGATCTATGGGAATTTGAGGGATACATTAAATCACAACATGTTGACAATTGTCAGAAGAACTACAAAAGTAAAAGGCATTGAAATTGTCAAGCACATATCCCCAAGCTCATTTAAGGTGGCCCCCTTCATTAAGAAATGAGTATTTATGAGGTCACCGCAGCAATACAAAGGTAGGCTGAATCTGGACTTATTTGTCCTCTACCCTCTGAGGCTTATAATGCCAGTAAGAACTATTCTGTCTGCAGCCAAAAGAGACAGATGGCTATGCGACAGATTCCCCAGGGGGAAGTCCCTAAACATAACTGACAAGTCAGACTAATACTGGTAGCTGGGACTACAAGCAAGTTTTGAAAGAAGTAGACTCTGTCTAGAGGACCGCTCTTTGCTACTCAGCAACAGATGTAAACGCTCAGAGTGCTATAGGAACACCAGAACAGAAGATATTACATGAATCTGGATGGCTGATCATCATTATCTCAGACAAAAGAACACACTGTGCAACCCATAATATCAAATCACAGGCGAGACCATAGCTCCATCTGGGTACTAGTTAGATAGGAAAGTGGAATGAGCAGTAGAAAGATGGATTGCATAAAATAGCGAGGGGGTAAACACATGAGGGGCTGCTTGATATACCTACACAAATGTGTGCTCACACTCAGCATGAGTGGAGCTGAAGGAATGTCCCCACTGGATATTACTTTGTTTGCCTGGTAGGTCTAGGGAAGAGGGAATAAGGAAAGATGCCAGTGTTACTGTGAAATTCCTGCCAAGGGAGGAATACACTGGTCTGACAATTATAACTTTTTCTTTCTTCCTTGCATTATCTCAACTTATTTTTCCTTTTCCCCTACCTTATACAGTGATCACAGACCAGTGCAGCAATTGCAAGTGTTGGAAGTAGGCATGATTGCTAAGAAACCATGTCAGTACTAAGGGTATGATGGCTTTGTTCCATCTGGCAATACTATACCTATATTGCTTGGTGGTTAAAAAAAAAAAAAGCTACTTCTGCATTTATGTGACCTTATTCTATCTGAAGGAAAATGGACTAAGGGGGATGCACTTCCTAGTACATAGTACTAGTATTGCTACCTGTAGTCTAGTTTTGTTATTTGCAGTGTAGATAAGCAGAGTGGCTGGACCTCATATCCCCTTCCAAAGTGGAAAATTTGGGATACTCAGGAAGAGAAAGAATAACAGTAGCTGAAGTTAAAGGGATGAATAAATAAGTATGAATTGAGGGAAATTCAATATCACCTTAACATCTGTTTGGGGTTTTGTTTGTTTGTTTGTTTGTTTGTTTTGTACCAGGGATTGAACTCACAACCTCACACTTGCCAGGCAGGCACTTATGCCACTAAGCTAAAATCCCTAGCCCTACCTTAACATCTTGAAATAGGCTCAGAGCAAAAGACATTGTCCCTTAACTCTATTACACAAGATGTCTGAAAAAGCAGTTATATGTGGAAATCACTATTGCTTTGGGAACCTGACAAGATTGAAAACCTGTAAACCTCAGAGGCCTCACCCAGAGAGGCATGTTTAGGTAGTATGATGCACTGGGCTACTTATTAATGATTGAATATGATTCTATTTAGGTAGCGGTATCTTCCAAGTTGTGTATCCTTTTATGTAAAGGCTCTGTATCCAAAGACTTATGGCAGGATGGGAGGTGCCATGGGCTGTGACACTGTGAAATACATATGTGGTCTTCCAAGTCTCCTGCTTCCTAGCATGCAACTCCTAAAATTCTTGGGATCTTCAAAATAATAAATGTTCTTGAGACAAGTTAAATATGACATGATTCTCCTTGTATAAGAAGCCCAAAATCTAAATAACTTAAAGGGTAAAATAAAAAATAGATGATAGAAAACAGGAAAATGGCAGATATAGGAAAAAATATGAGGGGGAGGAGATGGCAAGGAGGAACAATAAAAAGAATTTAGATGCAATATGACATGTACCAATTTCCCAAGCTGAATGCTTATTATGTATCATGCATATATACTAATACATTTTTTAAAAAACAAATTGTAAGTGTCTTTTTATATGCTAGTGAGTTAACTGATGACTGGCAGCCCCAAGATAGTTTCAGAATGAGGACCCATCACCAGAAAATAAGGCAGAACCAAACACTGGCACCTTCCTGTAGTCCCAGCTACTTAGGAATGCTGAGGGAGAAGGACCACTTGAGTTCAAGAATATGGAGCCAGCCTGGGAAACATAACAAGATTTCCTCTCCTTCCCAAAAGACTGATTAGCCAGGCATAGTGGTGCACACCTGTAATCACAGCACTTGGAAGGCTGAGGCAGGAGGATTGCTGTGAGTTCAAGGACAGGCTGGCCTATACAGTGAGTTCAAGACCAGCCTGAACTACTGAACTACGTAGTGAGGCCCTGTCTCAAAACAAAAACAAAACAAAACAAAAAGATAGACTAAGACAGGATTAAAGGGAGGGACTTCAGTCCCACTCCCCCACCTTCTTGGTAAGAGAGAGGAGCTGAAGGTTATGTTGGCCAATGATTTAATCAATCATAGCTGAATAATGAAGCCTCCACAAAAATTCAAAGACAGTATTGGCAGAGCTTCAGGAAAGCTGAACACAGAGGTTTCTGGACAGTGTTACACCCTTGGAAACTCTGTACCTTGCCTCCTCCCCTACACCTTACCCTACATTTCTTCATCTCTATCCTTTATAATATCCTCTATAATAAATGAGTAGACATATATGAAAATATTTGTGCAATGAATGTGAATTTTTGTACTGCTTATATTTACAAAAACTGAAAATAGCACACATTTTCTAAATAAATAAATTTTATTATAAATAAATAAATAAATTTTAGTATACCCATTTAACAATGCATCATATAACAATCAAAAAGTATGACATTTAACTCCAAAACCATTTTTTAAAGAGCCAAGTTGCTTAGCAATGTGTACCATATATTCCCATTTTTGTAATTAGTAACTGAAGGACTGCGATGAAACAGATGTTCTACTAGGTGTATATTGAGCCCAGCACTCAGGAGGCTAAGACAGGAAGATAACCCTGAGTTTGAGGCCAATCTGAGCTACACAGTGAAACCTTGTTTTAAATAACAAAGAATCTGTTACAGATTAGTTATAATCAGCTAGTACAAACAAGAAAACTAGAGCTATGAAATTCTTTGTTTCTTGAGATCTAGCTGTACAATAATCTCGAAAGTCAAGCACTCAAGTGTCTTATTACCAGACTGTAAGCTCCATTCCCTGAAACACTCCTAACTAGTAAAAATATAGGCTAATCAAGGAAGGCCCTTCAAACTTCATCTCTTCTAAAGGAGTTCTAGCAGGTATGTAATTATCTAGGGATTCTATTCTTCTTCTACTAAGTTATATCCCACACTGGTTATAGAAAAATCAAGTATTGTTTGTTCGTCTCCCACTCCCTCAAGAAATTTCTATTGATTTATCATATGATTCCTGGAATCAACTTTGAACTATAGGTTGAGACTAATACTGTATTTTAATTTCTCAGCTTATACACCTTTCTTCCAGGGAATTTTTATTCTGTATACTTTGAGATCACACATAGCAAAAAAGTTGGATAATACATTACACTAGGTTCAAGAGACTTGTCCTTTCTTTAAGCCTGGCTCGAATGGCCCAAGGAGATCAGAACAAGAGCACCGTCACTGCAGTTGACCTCAGTAAAAGTGCAGGTGTATGAGGAGAGACTCCAGGACTGGCAATAAAGATAGATAAAGAGAAATCGAGGGAAGCATGACTCTGTATGAGTTTAAAGAGATGTGAAGCACTTACTTGAAAACTGAATCAGAGGATTTGAAGCCAAGAACATCATGAGCAGCTATCCCTCCTCCTTCAGGGCAAAGGAGAGCAGGGAGCTAGAGGTATAGTTTAACCGATGTAAGTGGAGACTGGCAAAGGGACACCCCTGACCTGGGCTCTGGGGTCCTCACAGTTGCAAGTGAACCAAATCTGTGGACATATGTGTGACTGAATTATTGCATGAGAACCAGCAAGGCTCACCTAGGAAAGCTAGAGAGCTAGATCGCAGTAGTCCACCAAATTTGGGAAAAGTCCTTGAGACAAATGTGAGGCATTGAAGAATGAGATGTAGGGGCCAGGGATTTAGCTCAGCGGCGTAAGCACCTGCCTGAGAAGTGCAAGGTCATGAATTTGATCCCTAGTACCACCCCCCACTCAAAAAAAAGAGATGTAGAATCAGGCACAAGAGAAGTGAAGATAAGATGATTGGCTTTGTCTTGGTTCTCCTAATTCACTGAGCTCTGATCCACTATAAGTCAATGTCCTCTGTGTTTTCTCAACATCTTCCCAAATTAAGTTAAGATTTCCTTAGGATCTTGCTTGTTTTTTCTCTCTCAACCTCTCTCTGTCCCCTATATAGTTCATCCTGGGCTTGAACTCACTCTGTAGCTCAGGTTGGCTCTAAATTTGAAACAATCCCCCTGCCTAAGCCTTCTGTGTGCTGGGATTACATACATGTGCCACCATGCCCAGAGGGACCTTTCTAAATATGTAAATCTTAATTTAAGCCCTCTCTTTGAGTGATTCTATTCAGCCACATGTGTTATGGCTTGTGTCTCAATATCCTCCCAAACCTCATGAGGCGGGGTATTTCAGATGTGGTTGAATCTAGAGTATGTGATGCTGAGTTTAAATTATGTGATGCTAGGATTAAGGGTGCATGATTATTAAGTTAGTCCACTGATTGGTTTGGCACAGTTCTGGATGTGCATGTTACCCACCCTAAGGGAGGCTGTGTGGTGTGGCTTGAATAAAAGGGATAGAAAGAGAGCTGCTCTTTCTATGTGTGGTGTGTGGTGTGGCTTGAATAAAGGGGATAGAAAGAGAGCTGTCATTTGCTGCTTTGCTACTTTGCTGCCTTTTGCTTGCCCTGCTTTACCATGGACTATCTCTCCTCTGTAATGCCCCTCTGCTATGCCAGCCTGTTTTGGAGCCAGCTGACTATGAACTGAAGCCTTTACAAACTGTAAGCCAAAATAAATCTTTCCTCCTTTAACTTTGGGTGTTGGCTATTTTGTCTCAGCAATGAGAAAACTAAGACAACATACCATATGTCGATAACTCAGTTTTCTCCAAACTTATGGACTTCTTTTTAAATTTCAAAGTTACATACCTCTCCAAAATTATGTCCAATTCACTATTTACCCTTTGCTATAGATGTCTAACAGATATCTCAAATATAAGATGCCTGAATTGGAGCTCCTCTTTGAAATGTAAGCAAAGAGCAATATATGATTTTAACTGTCCTTTTATTTGTACCTATAATATGTATGTTGCTTTATTGGACCTAGGGGAGTTAAGATAAATTATTCCTTTCAATTACTTAAGACTGCAAAGTAACTCAACTATAAAGTAATGTTTTTAGTATATTCACATGTGTTTCTAATTATATGTTATTCTCTACTCAAGAATATACAAATAATCACACTCAGTAATTCAGATACATTAGACATGACCCAGAATCAAATAAGGGACAGACCTATACTAAATGTGATGAGGCTACTAAGAGTAAAGGCAATAACTCTTCCTTGAGGTCCATTATTAATTACGCATTATGCAATAGGATCTCTCACAGGGCTTTAATCATGGTAATATTAGCTTTAATCCTGGAAATTAGAAGCATTATGAGTAAATAACCAACAGCTTTGTAAATTCTACATATGCCTCTGTGTTAGATTTCTGACACTATGACAAAATACCTGAGATAATCCGCTAATGCAGAGAAAATGCTCATTTTGGCTCAGTTTTAGAGATGTAATTTTGTGGTCACTTAGCTCTGTTGTTTTTGGGCCTGTGGAAGTACAGTACATCATGCCGAGAGTATGCAGTGTAAGAGGTTTGTTCACCTCCTTGCAACTTGAAAGGGAAAACAGACAGAGACAGAGACAGAAAGTGAAGTGAGAGCAAGAGGACACCAAGGTCCCAATACTACCTCCTAAGGCGCTCACCCAGTTACCCAACTTCCTTCTGCTAAACCCCCAATCCTTGAAAGCTCAGACACCTTTCAGTAGTGCCACAAAATCTCTGGTACCTCCTATTAGTTGCCACAGGCTGGCAACAAAGCTTTTAGCATAAGGTCTGTGGAGCCAGGGAGGACACGTAAGTTCCAAATTATGACATATGTGGTAGCACATGTCTGTAATTCCAGCTTCTTTGGAGGCTGAACAGGACAGCCTAAACCACTAATGGGACTGTATATCAAAATAAAATAAAATAAAATAAAATAAAATAAAATAAAATAAAATAAAATAAAATAAAATAAAATAAAATAAAAATTTTTTTAAAAGGGTCAGGGCCCGGGGTTCAATCCATGCAAAAAAAAAAAAGAGAAAGAAAAAAAAAATGAAGAAAGAAAGAAAATGAAGATCCAAACCAAAACAGTTTAAGTATTTTGTAAGTGTTATCTCACTTAATCTTTACTACAACACTGTAAGGAAATTATAATTATCATTACCATTATCATTTTGTAGATTAGAAAATTTAGGTTTAAAGCATCTCAATATTTACTTAAATTGCCTCAATAACAGAGTAGGTAAATCCATACCCTTAATCACTATTTAAAGTGTCTTCTCATAATTTGTGGCCTACTTTAATGAATACAATGATGCTCTTTTGACTATAATATTCATACTAAAGAACTGGGCGTGGTGGCGAACACTTGTACCGGAACTCAGGAGGCTGAGGCAAGAGGATTAAGAGTTGGAACCTAAATAGGCTACAAGGCTACCCTGAACTATGTAGTAAGACCCTGTCTCAAAAAAACAAAAAACAAAAAGCAAAAATTATACTAAAAAGAACACAGTTCTGAAAAGCCAAATAGTGAGCAAACTTCATTATACTTTTTCCAGAACATTCAATTACTAGACATAATTGGAAGAAAATTGTGATAGCAGAGCAAGCGCATCTCCATTAAATAGTAGAATCAATTTTCCAAAACTCATAAAGACATTTGCAACTGAGCATGGTGGTACACCCCTGTAATCCTAGCATTCAGGAGGCGGAAACAGGAGGATTGAGAGTTTGAGGCCTTCCTAGGCTACACAGTTAGGTTGAGACTGGTCTGGACTGCATAGTGAGACCTTATCTCGGAAAAACAAGACAAAACAACTCAGCTAAAAGTCACAATAAAAAGCAAAACAAAACCAACAAAAACAAACCAGAAACACAAGAAGACAGGATGGTAGCAGAGACTGGCTCTCTCAAGTTTCCTGCTGATTATCTCGGAGAGGTGAGCTCTGCATTCTAAGGTTCATGATGTCTTCTGGGCCTTCTCTGAATTACTATAATATTGATAAGATGAAAAAATAATTAGACTTGCAGGGGCTAAAAGAAGGTAAAGACTATTGGTATAGTCCTCCAAACTTATTATCTTCTATGCATTGATTTATCACATATGCTCAGAATTTAAAACAGATGTGTTTCAGTGAAGGAGACCATGGTATGGTGGCCAGGACACAGGAATGTAGCCTCAACTTGAAAATAGAGAACCAGATTTGCAGTTGGCTCAGAAGTTTCCTTTTATCCCAGTTGCATACTAGTGTGAATGTTTTGCAGACATCTTTTCAAATTAACTGGGACTCAGTTTCTTAATCTGGAAGTTGTTGAAACTTCTGCTTTTGAAATGTAATTATTTCCATTTTAAGAAATATTCAGGCTTTTCTGAGTAATTTTTGCTTAATATAAAGTAAAATATTCTTGAAAATAGAGCTCTGATGTGTAAATATTGGCATTTCTACATTCACATTTGCTCGATTCTCAGCTGGGATTTAAACACCACATTTTTATAGCTGGAATTCAATACCACATCTTTGTCTGTCATCTGCTTTCTTTTTTAAGTGAAGCTTTAAAAGTTAATTATCTAAAGCCAAACTTGAGTATTGAAAATAACTTCATTTTAATAATGCATATCAAAGAAAAATTTTTTCACACTAGCTCCAAATGAGATATGGTTATAAAATTATGTAATCTCATTACTTTCAAAAACTTAAAAATTATTAGTGGATATAACATTTCTCATAATGCTTTTGTTTTGGAATAATAATGGAAACAAAAATATACAATATGGAATAAACTTTCAGTCATTTCTCTCTAAGGGGAAATTATCTGGAAAATCATTAGTTGCGCAAAGATGTCATTCTCAAAAGTGCTTGTGATTTAGTTTGGTTTTATAATATAAATGTTGAAAAGATAGTCAATTTAGACAGTGTGTTTCATAGGAGAACAATCAAGATAATTATGTGATAAAGATACACACACTTGCACACATTCATACAAATTACTGCCAAAGAAAGTGTATCTGCTCAAAATTAGAGCCATTGTTGACAGTCCAAGAAAAGCATTAAAGATCTCTTTATAAGGAACTGTCTACAGGAAACTATCAGGTAGCACCTAGTAAAAGCTACATGTAGGTCTCATATATCTAAAAACTGCTATAACAGTTAATCTCTTTAACTTTCCTTGAGTGCTTGCTATACTATCAGACACTCTTCTAGTAATCAAGGAAATAAAAGGTGGTATAAAGGATATATCTTGTTGACTGCTTTTTTTCTTTCTCCCCTCACTCCCCTACTTTTAAAAAAAGTACCGTGGGTTGAAACTACGTCCTTGGTAAATTGCCCAGGTTGGCCTTCAACTTGTGACCTTCTGGCCTCAACCTTCCTAATATCTGGGATTAAAGGTGATCATATTTCTGTTTTATAGAGGTAAATATACATATAGTAAAATGCTCATCTATTAAGTATACAATTAGATGATTTTTAAAATCATGTAACCAATATTCCAATCAAGATATAAGATACTGCATTATTTCATGCTCTCCTGCAGTCAATAACCTTTCATTTATAGGTAACTTTGTTATAGTACCTATCACCATAAGTTAATCTGCTCTTGAAAGTTACATACATGGAATTATACTGCATGTATTTTTATTTTTATCTATTTTTGGTTTTTTGCATGTATTTTTAATGTGTTTTTAACTCCACTTATGTTTTGAAAATTGATAGTGTTGTGCTAGTAGTCATTCCACTTTATTACTGTGTACTATTTCTTTGTATAAAAATACCATAATTGTTTTTAGTTTGTAATCCTACTGATGGACAGTTGAGCTTGTTTCCAGTGTTTGATTTTCAGAAATAAAGCTGCTATTGGCTTCCTAAGTCATATCTTTTTGTGACTGTATATTTTATTTTTCTTGAGTAAAAAGGCGTGGAACTGCTAATCATCAAGTTGGTGTGTAATTTGATAAAAGTTCTGGTTTTTTTTAAAGAGGGTAAAATTAAACAGAACAAAATAGATCATAAGATAACAATGAAAAGACACAGATTTCAAAGCAAGACAACCAGAGATCTTCACTGGCTATCATATTGTCTCCTGTATTCTTCCAAATAGTTGTCCGTATCTTCACATACAATGAATTCATACAAAACAAAATAGTATAGAACTGATCAGAATAGGATGATGAAGGCATTTTAGGTCTTCAAGACCAGACAATAAGGAAGTCAACAATGGCTCCCCTAATGCCTCTCGTTCTCTTCAAAATAGCTGTCCATAACTTCATGTATGTTGAAATTAAACAAAACAAAACAGACTGAAATCACTCTGAACAAAGAATAATAGTATTGCTGGATTTCACATCATGACACTATGGAATCAGCACTTAGCGTCTCTTTTTCTTCAAAGTAGTTATTCATTTCATCGTACATTATATTATCAGTTCTCATAAACTTTTTAGAAGTTTTACACATGCATGAGTCTCTACATGTATACCTATCCTTTCTGTATTAGAGGGAAAAACAAAACAAACCAAGACAAAACAAAATAAATTCCTAGAAAAACACAAAACTAAGAAGACATATAAACAGTAGCAAAGAGCCCAGAACACTGAACATACAGGCCTTCAAAACAACGTGGTATGAGCGTAACAAGGGTTGTTATTTTACATAATGATCTTCAAGAGTTCCTCAGATCACTATACAATAATAAGAACAATTGTTTCAATCCTATGAATGTTAACTATTTTGTTCCAAGAACTGATAGAGTTTCTAGTGCAATCATCTTAGCTATCCTAAAGGTGTTTATATAATTTTAGACATTTTTTCCCTTCCTTTTTCTTTTTCCTCATTTTCCTGGAGATTTTTTTTCCCCCTTTAAGCAGATTCTTATTCTTTCACTGTAATTATTGAGTTTTTTGTATCTTATGTATTCTTACCATCTTACACTAGGGAGACTATACTGTATTTACACATGTGAGTTTGATTTATTTCACTTATGAGTATGGTCTTGAGTTGCATCCATTTACTTATAATTATCTCAATGTGATCATTCTTTATAGCAGAGTAATACTCCATGTATAAAAATACCACATCTTTTTTATCCATTCCCCAGTTGTTTTGCATTTACTTAAACATGTTCTGTGGGCTAGTATATGGTCTATTTTGGAGAATGTTCCATGTGCTGCTGAGAAGAATGTGTATTCTGATGTTGTTGGGTGGAACACTCTGTATACATCTACTAAATCCATTTGTTCACAGATGTGATTCAGTTCTGTTATTTCTTTGCTGATTTTCTGTCTAGTTGATCTGTCCCTTTGTGTCAATGGCATGTTAAGGTTTCCTGTTATAATTGTATTATTGCTTACTTGATTTTTCATTTCTGTTAATATTTGTTTTGTATAGCTGTTTGTAATATTTGTTTGTATAGCTGGGTGTTCCAAAATTTGGTGCATATATAGTTAAGATTGTTACCTCTTCCTTTTGAAGTTTTCCCCTAATTAGTATGTAGTGGCCTTCTTTATCTCTTTTGATCATTCTTGGTTTGAAGTTCACATTGTCCTCAAACAGAATAGCTACCCCTGCTTTTGGGAGGGATCCAGTTGCATGGGAATTGTTTTGGAGAAACAGTTGCATGGAGCACTGTTTTCCATCCTTTGACTTTCAGTCTATGAGCTTCCTTTTGGGTTAGATGGGTTTCTTGTACAGCATATGGTGGGATGTTATTTCTTGATCCATTCTTCCAATCTGTTTCTTTTAATTGGTGAATTGAGGCCATTTACGTTAATGGTTATAACTGATATATATTGATTTACTATTGACATGTTGTCTTTCTGCTGTTGATTTTTTACATGCCACTCTGTTTGTTTGCCTTGCTTAGTGGTTTTTTCCTATGTCTGTCTAGAATGTCTTTCAGTATACTTTGCTGGGTTGGTTTGGTGGTCATGAAGTTCTTCAGCTGTTCTTTGTTGTGGAAGTATCTTATTTCTCCATCCATTTTGAAAGACAGTTTTTCAGGATACATCAGTCTGAGTTGGAAGTCATTTTCCTTTAGGATCTGAAATACGGGCCGGGGATTTAGCTCAGTGGCTTAAGTGCCTGCCTGGCACGTGTGAGGTCATGAGTTCGATCCCTGGTACTAAAAAAAAAAAAAAAAAAAAAGGATCTGAAATACTTCACTCCATGCTCTTCTTGACTTTGTTGTTTCACTTCGTTGTTGAGAAGTCTGATGTGATTCTGATAGGTTTTCCTGCATAGGTGATCTGTCTCTTCTCTCTAGCAGCTTTTAATATTCTATTCTTATGTTGGATTTCTGGGATGTTGGTTATTTATGTCTGGATGTAGTTCTATTTTGGTTATGTTTATTTGGAGTTCTATATGCTTCACTGATCTGTATGTCAGTTTCCATTCTCATGTTTGGGAAATTACTTCTGTAAATAGCCTCTTGATATCATTTGTGTTGTCATGTTCCTTTTTGTTTATGCCTATCAATTTTATGCTGTTTTTCTTTGCATCATCTTGCAGTTATTGAATTGTTATATCCTGGTTCCTTGTTATTTTTAAAAGAGCTTTCCTTTCCTATTCGCTAGCTGCAATCTTGTCTTTGAGGTCCAAAATTCTATCTTCACTTTCATTGAGGCGGTTTTGCTAACTTTCAATGGAATTTTTTATTTACTGTATATCTCTTTGAATTTGCTTCATGCATTCTGTTTGTTTCTTATATTCTTCATTCAGATTTTCCATCTTTTTACATTGTTCCTTTAATTTTTTAACTATGTCTTCTTTAGATGTGTTCAGCATTTCTTTCATTACATTTATCATTTCTTCTTTTACCTGGGAGACTATTTCTGATTTGAATTCTTTTATAGTTTCCCAGAGTTGTTTTCTTTACTTCACTTGATATCATTTCAGGCATTTCAGGTATATGGCTTATATTTTCTTCTGTGTCCATGTCTCCTAAGCTTGTTTGGGTTGGGCTGGAAGTTTGAGATTGCATTTTGCTCTTTCATTTTTTCATTTTTCTATATTTCTGGGTTTCAAGTGATGTTTCAAGGCTCCCCCCTCCATGTGCTGAGAATCACCTGGCCTACTTTTGGCTCCCGGGCCAGACAGCAAGCAACAACTAGCCACTTGGAGTTCACTGGGCATGAGCCACTTAGGCCCAAGGGGACTCCTGTGCCACATCCTGTGATTTCAGGCTCGGGGTGTGGTCTTACCACCTGGGAGCGATGTTCCAAGGCTTCCCTGTGTGCTGGGTTTCAACCCGCGCATGCTCTGGGCCCAAGACTCAATTCAGGCACCAGCAGGCTGCTTGGAATTTGCTGGGCATGGCCAAGAGTTCTGTTTTCTAAAGTGGATGTATCATTTTAAACTTGTACCAGCAGTGTATGAGATTTCTGCTTGTGTCATATCCTTATTGATACTTGATGTTGGTATTTTTATTTAATTTTAGCCATTTTAGTGGTGTAAAGTAGAAATTTTATTGAACAACTTTCAATCTCTTACTGGCCATTTGCATGTCTTCTGTGAAATGTCTGAGGTGTTTTTTGCCTGTTTTTAAATTTTGCTGTCTTTCTATGCTTTTATTTATAGTCCTTTATATATTAAGATAAAATTCATATATGTATGTGTGTATATATATATATACATACATATGTATATATGCATTATAGTTTTTCCAGTTATAGTAGTACACATCAATAATCCCATCTGCTTGGGAGGCAGAGGATCAGAAGTTTGAGGCCAGCATGAGTCATTTAGTAAGACACTGTCTCAAAATAAAGTGTTTTAAGAAGCTGGGATATATCTCAGTGATAGAGCTCTTGGTCAGGATGCACATGGCTCTAGGCTCAATGCCCAGGATTTAAAAAGTTTTTTCTCCCAATTTATGGTTTGCATTTTTAAATAGATTTTATTATTCCTTTTAAGAGCATTTTGAGGCTCAAAGCAAAACTGAGCAGAAGACAGCAGAGATTTTCAATATATTCCTTTTTTCACAAAGCTTGATCTCCCCTACTTTCAATATCAGGCACCAGAGCAATACATTTATTAAAACTGTTGAATTTACATTGTATACCACCACCCAAAGTCCATAGATTATAATAGGATTCACTCTTCACTTTATCTTAGCCAAAAGATCTTGAAGCCATAGGATTCACCCTTGACATGTGTATTCCATGGGGTCTGACAAATGTATGGTGGCAGGTTTTTACCATTATGGTAGCAAACTAGTTTGATTGCCCAAAAAATCCTTTGTACTCTGTGCTCTGTGAACTCCCATCCCCAATTCTTGGGAAACACCAATATTTTTACTGTCTCCAAAATTACGTCTTTTCTAGAATATCATGTTGGAATCATGTAGCATGTAGCTTTTCAGATTTGCTTCTTCCTTGAGTGATACACATCTAAAATTTCACTATATCTTTTTATGGCATGCCAGCTCTTCTTTTCTTAAGTGCTGAATATTCCACTATCTGGATGTACTTCAGTTTATCCCTCCATCTGCTGAAAGGCTTTTTGATTCTTTTTAAGTTTTGGTAATTATTAAGAAAGTTTCTATAAATGTTTGTGCTTTTTGTGTGGACATAAGTTTTTAATTCATTTGTATAAATATCAAGAAAAGCAATTACTGGAGTATATGATAAAACTATCTTTAGTTTTTGAGACAGGAAGATTACAAATTCAAGGCCAGTCTGGGATACTAGCAAGTCTGAAGGCAGATTAGATTACATAGAAATACTGTATCCCAAAACACAAAACCAAACAAAATGTTCAGTCTTCAGTCTTCTGTCTTCCAAAGTGGCTGTACTATTTTGCATGGATGATGCTGGAACTTAGGGCACCAAGCCAACCAGTAAACAGCCTGCCGTCCTGGAAAGTGACTGTGGTCTGGCAAGCTGTGGCCATCCCAGGGCGGGGAAACCAGAAGCAAGAGCGTCTCCTGAGATCTGAGCCATGCTGGAACTTAGGGCGCCGAGCCAACCAGTAACCAGCCTGCTGCCTACCGGGTCGCGGGCTTAGAATCAAACATCCCCCCCCCCCCCCCGGTAACAATTGGGATCCAGGGATCTGGGTATTTCTTAGGAGGTGACCATATTTGGTACAGTAAGTCAGGGGAGTTTCCTTCTACTATCTCTGAAGGCAGGTATTTTTATCGCCGTTTTG
>PVJX010025909.1:0-11663 GCA_004027295.1 Dolichotis patagonum | reverse complement strand
TTGTCGCCTGTTACTGTTGTCCTGGTGACCTGCTGTGATGTTCTGTGCCAGTTTCACTATACTGTCTCAACTGGCTTTATTCCATCCTGTTTTTTCTGTTTGCAGCTTCACTGTGTGTTCACTTTGTTTGCCTTAATTTTGTAACATGAACAGCTATTTCGGGGAGTATGTGGTTTGTCAACTAGTGATTTATGGTTTTTTTTGAGGTTTTGTATTGTTTCTACCCTTTTTTCTGTATTGCTTTTTTTTCTCTTTAAATAAAATTAAAAAAAAAAAAAAAGAGATGCACAAGCTCTAGCCTACAAGAGGAGCTGGTAAGATGCTTAGGGAAGACAAGAAACAATATGAGTATGTGTACAAGGAGTTTGTTAGATATTTGATTAAAAAATATCAAATTTTCAACAAAAAAATCAAATTTTCATCTGATATTCATCTGATTTCTCCTACCTTTAAATAAAATACAAGGCAAGATCATTAATTGAGGAAAGTAGATTATAGGCTTAAGGAAACAGAGGTGTGAAAGTCATCTTATAAAGGGCTCAGTAGGCTGGGGATTTAGCTCCGTGGCTTAAGCGCCTGCCTGGCAAGCATGAGGTCCTGAGTTCGATCCCCCGTACCAAAAATAAAATAAAGGACTCAGTAAATGTAGCACCATTTTAAGGTAAAAATTCATAATTATAGTTTCCTGTGGTCACATAAAAGTAAATACAATTTAAATAATCCATAGGGGGTTGGTTAAGTAAATAAAATTCAAGATATAAACAACAGAGTTAGTCATTAAGTATTTTAGTAAAGGGCCAGGGATTTAGGTCAGATGCATAAGTGCCTGCCTGCCAAGCGCAAGGTCATGAGTTCAGTCCCCAGTACCAAAAAAAAAAGTATTTCAGTAAAAAACAATGAAACAGAGATGTATTTATATGCTCACACAGGAATGCTTTATAAACACAAGGTAATTGTGGATGTAAACAATGAACTGGACTTAGTCTGGAAGCAAAGGATATTGAGAAGCACATGACCCCACTAAACATATATTTTTGTTGGTCTCTAGGCCAAATTCTATACCCTTTATACATGCTAATCATGTGATTGACTAATTCTGATGAGGATTCACATACAAAGAGTTTCATCAGGCTACATTTTAAGCAATCTGAGTATTAAAAAAATTATACCACTATCAACAATGTTCACAAAAACTTTACACATTTTAAGTACAAAATATTTCAAACATACAAAAGCATAAAGATTAAGTATAGCACGCACATACCAAACACTCAGATTAAAAATTTATTGTAATGTTTTAATGATATGGGACTTTTTGATATCTAGTGGGGAGAAAGGAAAAAAAGCCTAAATGCAAAATTAGAATACAGCCTCAGCTATGTAAAACAGTACAAAGAGGAAAAGAACACATGAAAATATCAACAGTGGATGTCACAGTGCTCACACTGCTTGTAGGTGACTAATCCCTTTACACTTTCCCGCTGCTAGGTTTTCTGCAATAAGCCATTATCACTTTTATAATTCTACAAAATTCTAAAAAAATTTTTTACTAGCACCATTACCTTGGGATCATGAACAAATGTATTTCCTTTGGTTCCAGGAGGGAAATCTCCAGTACAAATGTATTTTAGACATTCTATGATGGTCTATGGAAATAAAAAAAAATTATATTACTTAGTTATAAAAGAACTGAAAAGGTTAACCATAAAGATTAATTCATTATAAAAATATTATATGACTATAACAATAAAAAAAGGGGGGGTGGAGAGAAAAAGTGGGAAAAACAGAATTGAAATGTGTTATGCACAAGTACCAAGTCCCTACAGTGAATGTAATCACTATGTACCGCAAACATGTACTAATAAAAAAAATTATGGAGACCATAAAAATGTGATTAAATAAAATTCGACAACATAAAGCCAATATAATTAAAAATTTAAATTCATAGAAAAACTATGTAATTAAGTATTTTAAAATAATTGTCATGGGAATAAAAATTATTTCCAATTAAAACTATTTAAACTAATAGTAACAATGACTAACAATGCATAGAACTCTATGTGTCAAGAATTGTACTAAACACTTTTATATATATTACTCTTTTAATTTTCCCATTAGCCCTATGTTGCAGAAGCAGCTTTTACCCTAAGGTACCGAGCAGTTACTTGCCACCGGTCACATAAGCAGTAACTGATGAGTAGAAATTTTTGTATTTAGGCAGTGATCACAACTACTAGTCTGCCTTCCAGTGGTGCCCTTAGTATAACCCCAAGTACACAAGAGGCATTCACTAAAAATTTTTACCTAAACAAAAGTGGACAACCATCCAACTCCCAACCTTCTCGTTTTGTGTGCTTCCCACACTTTCCTGAGACTCTTCTCACCGGTTTACTGCTGTTATCTTGCTTTTTCTCAAGTCATTCTTCCTGACCTGAACGCTTCTTGTTTTCTAAATATTCCCTGGACTTTGAATGATCGTGTAAACTGTGCTCCTACTTTTTGACTGGTTAGAGCATTCTGACCAAAAAAGTTTTCCAATTTAATCAAGTCTCATTACATCATTTTAGAAGTAAGCTGTTTTCTACTTAGCAGCCTTAATAGACAGCATACTTAGCGATTCTTAGTTATTTACTGTAACTTTTTAAGGAACTGCAGTATGGGACAACTACTGGGAAGTGAACGTTGCTTCGGGAACAAGGTGGGAAAAGCTAAGGCTTCCAAGAGCTCCCGGGGCAAGGAGAGCGTGCGCGACCTTGAGCACAGGGCTGGGGGGCGGGGCTGGAACAAGGAAGCGCCCACTCCCCGGGTGGCCCTGGCCTAAAGGTCACAGGAGGCCACGCCCGGGGGCACCTTCGGGGCAGCCCTTCCTCCTCCGCGCCAGAGTTCTGAGGGCCCCTGGCTCTCCGATCCTCGGGATCCCGGAACCTTGGCCGCCCGTCACATGAGGGGTGTTTCTCAGGACTTACCGTCTTTCCCGCCCCATTGGGGCCAACCAAAACTGTGAGGGGGCTGAAGAAAGTGATAATTTGCTTATCTTTGTCCTCTATTCCAAAACTCCGAACGCCCTGAATACTCATCTTTTCGATCCGGGACATGTTTGCAAATGTTTCGGATCTCAACACCAAGGGCCTGGAGCCTGGGCGAGCGGGGGACCAGGAAGCCACGGGAGGGCAACGGGGTCCGGCAAGCGAGGAGCGACCAGCGTAGGGACTGCGGCTGGGGCCGAAGCCTTCCGCACCAGGCTCCTTCCCGTCAGGGGCGAGGGCCAGCCGGCCAGGGGCTGCCGCGCGGATACCAGCGACGCCACACCGCGCGCACTCACAGATTCCCGCCTCTGCGTCCCCTCGCGTCACGTGGCGTACCCGCGCACACGTCTGACGTCAGACGCCGCACGCCCGGGGCATACTGGGAAGTGAGTGCCGGGGGAGACAGCGACGCCAGTGCCGTATCTTTGCGGAGGAGCCGTGTAATGCCCTTTGGTATTCCTGATGGCTGCAGGAGACGCGCTGAGGGCGTCTGCTCATATTAAAACGGTTTCCCTGCTGATGTCAAGATTTCATTTGCGTTTTTCACGCTTGCTCCCTAACGTCCAGTGATCACACAACTTGTAAAGACACCATCGCAGGGCAATGTGTGTGTTTATGCTTTAAAAAAAATTTTTTTTAAAAAAACCTTTTAACAGGCTATAAATGTTGCTAGTTAATGCCCACAATTGTTCTTTCAGTAAATTTATAACATACATAAAATTTATATATATAACATATATATAAAACATATATACACATATGTATATGTATATATAAATAAATTTTTTTCCAGCGTTGGAGATGGAATTCAGGGCCTCACACCTGTAAACAAACATTCCACTGCCGAGTTACACCCTGAGTTTGTCAATAAAAGTTTTTCCCATCTAAATCTAAAGGATGTTTAAGAACAAAACCTTGGGAAATGCTTTAGTAAGATAAAGCCCAGATGCTATTACAAGACTGTAAAAGTGTTTTGCAAACGCTAGGAAATGAACTCCAAGGCAGCACTGCCACAGGATTGGAATAGATACCTTTAAAATAAAGGAAAGAAATTTCCTTTCAAAGGTGACTGAGGATATTGGGTTCTTGGAAATAAGCTTAATGATGGGATATCACAAGTCAAAGGCTGATACCTAAATTCACAGCAACCATAACAAAAATCACAATAGTGGAAGATATTAAAAACCAAACAAAAACTTCAATTTCCCCTGCCTGAGATGAAAAATGTAAAAAATGCTCTTCAAGCACACAAACCAAAGAAAATCATTTGCAAAATCTAGTACTTAAACTGAAAACTCTCCCGTGTTGCACCATGCAAGTAAGGAAGACCAATAAGTAGTCCCTGGCCCTACTGTGTAGGTAAGAGAACAACATACCAGCTGCTACAAGATATTTAACCTTAACAATTGAAGAAAACAGACTGAAATTACATACTCATCTTCACAAACCAAGTGTAATAGATCAATGGGAAAAGATTAAATAAATTTCCCCCCAGTTTAAAAAATTGTAGTAAAATACACAAAATTTGTACATTAAAATACACAGCATAACCATTTTTAAGAATTCACTTCATGGCATAAGTATATTTACATTGCCATCCAAACATTACCATCTTCCATATCTAGAAATTTTTCATTTTTCAGAACTCACACATAGCCATTAAACAGTGACCCTGTGTTTGTCCCTACCCCCAGCTCCTAGAAGCCACCATGATACTGAAGCAAGGAGATAGGGGAAGTGAGGCAAACATGGCATGGGTCTTGAATCATTAACCGAAATAAACTAAAAGTCAGGGTGGCATATCACACCCTGGTTTTTTAAGTGAGTTAACATATCAGAGAAGCAAAATAATTAACTTCAGCTATCAGGACCTAATGAAACACAGGGTATGAAAAACCAAGACCATAAGCAAATGAGAGACACCTCGGAGGAAGTGAAATGCAAACAAAGCAGCTTGCGTTCCGGACATCAAAGACCTGCAACCTGGAACAGCCCTGCTTTCTATCATGTTCACTCCTACCAAAAAGTGTATAAAAAGCCAATGGACTTAAAACATCTAGGGTTTCTGCCTTAAGAGTACCCCTCTCCAACTAGCAGAGACCTGTTTCTATGATTATGGACTAAGTATCACAGATAAGTGGAATCACACAGTACTGTATCTGTTGTGGTTAGGGTTTACAAGGGAATGGATTTAATATAGGACACAATTTATAGGATTATTTCATAATACCCAAAAAGTCAAATGTAGAAGAGTGCAGGAAATCTGTCCACACACTAGAGACTCAAAGAATCCACCTGGGAACCTGGATCCTACAGCAACGTCCTGCATAAAGCCACCTGAAGACATAGAGCCTGTGGCAAAGTGCTCCACAAGCCATGGGCCTAGAACCCACAACCATGTCTCATGCAAGTCTGTTTCATGGATCTGCACTGGGAAAGCCCAAGGGTCAGCGGTGGAAGCTAGAAACTCTGCACCAATGGGACGAAGGATCTGTGCCAGCAGGCTGAGGGATCTGCACTGGAGCCAGAAAGCAATGCTCCAGGTAAGGACCAAACCTCCCCAAAAAGAGCCAAAGCCATTGTCAGTGATAGCGAGGACCCAAGCTCCTCCAGTGATGAGAACAGCAGAGTTTGTATCAGGAAAGCCAGCGTGATAAGAGTCTCTAGGAGGATCACCAGCACACTCTGTTCCCTTCCAGTTTTCCTTTTATGCTACTAGCAACAACCCTCAGGTTGGCCTTACACACCACACTGACTCAGTTCAGCTGGGTGCTGAACATTGCTCATTAGTTCATCCACCACACTGTCTTTTTGTGATTAGCTTCTTTCGCTTAGCATTATGCCCTTTAAATTCATCTGTGGTTTAGCATGTGTCAGAATTTGCGCCCTGTTTAAGACTAAGATTTCATTGTATGCACGTACTACCTTTTGCTCATCCGTCGTTCTGTCGGTGGACAGTTGTGTTGCTTCCATGTCTCTGCAGTTGGGAATAATGGTGCTGTGAACATAGGTGTGCAGATGTCTCTTCTAAACCTCGCTTTCTTTTCTTTTGAGCATATACACAGATGTGGAATTGCTGGGTCATATGGCAATTCTATTTTTAATTTTTTGAGGAGCTACCAATCTGTTTTCTACAGCAGCCTTACCGTTTTATATTCCCACCAATAGCTCACAGGGTTTCAGAGCCTCCACATCCTTGCCAACACTTGGGGGGTTTTTGTATGTTTACTAGGACGTATCATCCTAATACGTGTGAGGTAGTAGTATCTCAGCATAGTTTTGCTTCACATTTAAATTTGTTAATCATTTGTATATCTTCTTTGGAGAAATGTCTATTCAAGTAAAGATTGTTTTTTTAAAAGTCAGGTTTATTGAACCATAATTTACATACAGTGAAATTCATCCTTTTCCATGGTACAGTTCTGTGAGTTTGGAAAATAGTTGTGTAACCAAGACTTTACCCCCACCAGACATTTAAGTATATTTGGTAGACACCCGGATGTTAGTAGAAAAAAATAGCAATATTCACATTTTATTTTACTCACCACTGTATGTTCCAGATGGATGAAGATCTAGATATTTCTGAAAGCAATGAAAAGCCAGAGATGTAATTACTCACATTTTTAAAGAAGAATTGCATGACTCAAAGTACCTAGAAGCTAGAACTGAGACAAGAGACAAGAAGACATCTGTGTTTCTGATCTCAGTATGAAGTACCCAAGGTCAACTCCTATGCAGTTTTGCTTAAATAAGAAAGAGAAGCTTAATTTAACTCTAGCCACAACTTTTAACTTTCAGTTAACAGGAATTCAAAGGATTAGACTATCAACACTGTTAAGATGGGAAAGGCAAATCCAGACAGCAGGACACATTGTATCACACTGGTCTCTCCGGTGGTCACTGTCATTAAAGCAAGAATTCTTATACATTTTTAGAAGGCTTTAAGGAATTGCTGCCAATTAGACTTGAAGTACGTATCACGTAGATATATCACACTGTCCTGGATTTACATAGATGTAAAGAAAATCTGAGGACGATGGGAATTTGAATGTAGACTAGAAGCTAGAGGATAAAAAGTATGAATGGTATTACATTAGCCATGGTAATATCTTGTTATGTAAGAAAATATTTTGAAATATATATGCAAGTGTTAAAGTTAGTGCCATGCTGTTGGTAATTTAAAACACTTCAGAGGGCCGAGGATTTAGCTCAGTGCCTTAAGTGCCTGCCTGGCAAGCACGAGGTCATGAGCTCGAGCCCAGTACCAAAAATAAATAAATAAATAAATAAAAATAAAACACTTCAGAAAAAAACTATGAGTTGAAAGAAAAAATGAATGTGTCAAAGGAGTAAAATTTTATTACCAAAAAATAGAACTTTGAAATAATAGGAAACTAAAACTAAGATAAAAACTCTAGGATTAGGGCGGAAAAGCTTCGACTGGTCGGCAAAATAAAAATAACTAAAAAGTCAAGCCAGGTGTGGTGGTGCACACCATAGTCTCAGCACTTGGAAGGCTGAGGCAGAAGGATTGCCAGGAATTTAAGGCCAGCCTGGAATACATAGTGAGTTCAAGGCCAGCCTGAGTTATATTGCAAGAGCTTGTCAGAAAAAAAAATGTTATAAAGATAATTCAGTCAATTCCTTACTTTTCAGTAAACTATACCTCTGAAAAATATTTGGTTTTGTTTGTATGAAAATTAACATCATGGAAAATAAAACTACCATGAAATATTATCTTATGCCTATTAGTGCACTTCATCCTTATAATGCTTTCTGAAATAAATTCTGTCTTTTCTTCTATTGATATTGGTACATTAGTTTTCTTCTGACTGTTTGTCCAGTATCTTTCTATCCCTTGATTTTCAACCTTCCTACATCATTTTGCGTGAAGTGCATCTCTTGAAAATAGCTGGTGGATGATTTTAATATAATTTAATAGTATTTGCCTTTTAATAGGTGAGCTTAATCTGTTTTCAATGACTGTGATTCCTGGTAAATATTTCTCATATCTTATTTTGTACTTTTCCTTTGCTTCTTTTTCTTTGTATGTGCTTTCTAGATTAACTGAGCTTCTTTTTTTCTTCTCCTCCTCCTCCTCCTCCTCCTCCTCCTCTTCTTCCTCCTCCTCCTCCTCTTCCTCCTCCTCCTCCTCCTCCTCCTTCTTCTTCTTCTTCTTCTTCTTTGAACCAGGGTC
Organism: Dolichotis patagonum; assembly: GCA_004027295.1. NCBI lineage: Eukaryota > Metazoa > Chordata > Mammalia > Rodentia > Caviidae > Dolichotis > Dolichotis patagonum. Next base: position 3,440 of record PVJX010025909.1, on the reverse strand, counting down.
TTGCTATGTAGTTCAGGCTGGCCTTGAGCTCACTTTGTAGCCCAGGCTGGTCTCAAACTTGCAATGATTCTCCTGCCTTAGCCTCCGCAGTGCTGGGATTACAGGCATGCAACCACCATACCAGGCTAATTGAGCTTCTTTAATTCCCTTGTTTTACTCAGCCACCTTAGAAGATATTTATTTTACTTCTATTATCTTACTAGTTGCTCTTAAATTTTTCACATGCTTGAGTTCAAAGTTAATATTTTTAGCACCTACCTGAATGTTACAAAGATTATAAAATGTGCCAGCTCTGATCGTCCATATCATCTCCCACATTTTCACTGTTATTTTGTTCCTCGTTATCTAGGAAAAAGAGAGAAAATAACTAAATGATTGTCTTTTGCTTTTAACCAGCATTATTTATTTAGCTGTAACTGTTACCAAGCTCAGTGCATCAGTTTTATTACTCGCAGGTAACTATTAAAAGAATAAATAAGAAAATTATAGAAATACTGGTGAGCAAGAAAACGAATATTGCCCAGATTCACTGATTACAGTTAACTCTGTTAAACTGTCCATCCTTTGGTAAAGATCGGAAGAAGTAGCACAGACTGGTAATTTCTATGACAAGGGAGAGGCCAAGGTTTATTTTCCTATAATGTCAATTACACAATGAAAATCACTTTAAAGATATGCTTGGGGATTCAAAGGATGTCAGTTAAAATAAAACCAAGAAGAAAAAGAGATGCTATCAGTTTGTATTTAGTCACCATGAAATCTCTGAGGGATTGTGCCTTCATTTGACCTGTGAAAACTGTAGTTATCAGTTTTTTAAAATGTTATCAATTTGTAACACAGTAATACAGATAAAGGTTTTGGGGTAAAAGGAGGGATATTACCTACTTGTGTACTTTTTTAAATAGTATTTTAAAAAATATACTATCTGTTATATGTATACTATATACCATGTATTATATACATGTGTAATTATATAATAACACATAACATTTAGCATTTCAATATATTATTTTTTTATTTCAATATATTATTACTGTATTATTATAAACATAATGTCACAAAGTTCTTTTTTTTTTTAAGAGTAGGAAAATTTACTAGAGAAAAGAATGGGGAGTAGAGATAGCTCCTGAGAGACAGGAGGGGTCCCAATAAGTTTTTAAAATTCAGAGTATTGATTGCCAATTTGGGGAATGAGGCGACAAGGTCTTGATATGCCGTTCACTTTGAACTCACTTTGTGAGCCCAGGCTGGCCTCGAACTTGGACCAATCCTCCTGCCTCATCCTCCCAAGTGATATGATTAGAAGCATGCACCACCATGCCCAGATGCCAATTTCTCTCTATTCTCCTAAAGTAATGTGGATTTTTTAAAATGTCATGGTAGTTTTCACTAGTGTGGTCTCTATAGCTGAGCCTTGGTGCTTTGCTCTGGGTTTTTTCCAAGAGTCCTGCACATTAATTTGTTCAATTAATGAAACCCAGGGCTTGCTTATTCATTCAGTTATTTACTCAACAAACATGCAAGTGCCTGCAATAACTAGTCCCGGAGGATCGAGATATCAATTAAATAACAACCATATTCTCAGAGCTCACCATCTAGTAGAGAAGTACAACAGTCCCGAGTGCATACTGTTCATGGGATTACAGTGGTTTTAATAATAAAAAGAGTCATTAACCTTTTTCCATTTGCAGTGTTTTGTTTTGTGGTGTTGGGTTGTATTGTTTTGTAGTGCTTGGGATTGAATTTAAGGCCTTACACGTTCTAGGCAAACATTCTCCCTCTGAGCTACATCCCTGGTCCACAGGGTGATTTTAAAACTACTTTTCAAGTAGTTTTAGATTTACAGAAAAGCTACAAGAGTCCTACACAGAGATCTGCGTTCACATTGCCATGGTGTCTCTGTCACCACTAAGAGCCCGATGTTTCTACGTTACTAGACTCCGCATCTGCTTTTTTGGCTTTGGTTTTCTTCAGATCTTCGTTTTACCTGGTGTCCTCTTTAAGTTCCTGGCTGTCATTCCATTTAGTCACTATGTCCCTTGTGTACTTCTGGGGCAGTGACAGTTTGTGGATAGCTTTTTCAGGATGACCTTCATAATTGTGAGGAGTACTGGTGGAGTATTTTGTCTTTGCATCTAGGTGTGTGCAGTATTTTCTCTCAGTTAGACGGTGGCTTATCGGTTTGGGGGAGGAAGCCCACAGAGATAAAAATCCATTCTTATCACGTGGTGTCTGAGGTACCTGCTATTGATATGACTTGCCAATGGTGACCCTCTCGCTGGCCGAGGCCATGTGTGCCAGGCGACTGGTCTGCTAAGTTCCTTTCCAGTCTCGCCTCTCCATGCTGATTTTCTAAAAAACATAGTCACTGTGTGCACCCCTCACTGTGCCCTGCCTCCTCGATGGGGAAATAACCACATAAATTATTTAGAATGTTTCTGAAAAAGAGATTATTAGCCTGTGTTTAGAATTTTATATTGAAACGTTCTTTCAAATACATTCATTTATAATCCCTAATCTAAGAAAGTTTGCAATCTGGTTGGGGAGATCATAGAGCAAAAGTTAATGACAGGAGATGTTTATAAGAAATATAATTTTAACCAGACATGGTAGTATGTAGCTGTAGTCCCAGCTGTTTGGAAGGCTGAGGCAGAGAGGATCTCTTGAGCCCACGAGTTCAAGGCCAGCCTAGGTGACATAATGAGACCCTAGCTTAAATACAGTGTCACACACCCGTGTTCAGTTGAAAGTCAGAAGCACTCTAATTATCCATCAACAAACAATGAATTTTTTTTTTTTTGGGTACTGGGGATTGAACTCACGACCTCGAGCTTGCCAGGCAGGCGCTTAAGCCACTGAGCTTAAATCCCTGGCCCCAAACAATGAATTTTAAAAAAAAACACTTTGTGGGCTGAGGGTTTAGCTCAGCAGGAAAAAAAATTTTTTAAATCCTCTATGCCTATAATGGAATATTACTTAGCCTTTAAAAAGGAAGTTTTCTCACAGGCTACAACATGGATGAGCCTTGAGGACAGACAATGAGCCAACAATGAAAGGACAAATACTACATGCTTATGAGTACCTAGAGTACTCACATGCATAGACACCGAGTAGAAGAGGGTTTGCAGGTACTGGGAGGAGGGGAAATTGGTATTTATTACCATGGACATAGAGCTTTAGTTTTTCAAGATGAAAAGAGTTTGGAGATTTGTCGTACAATATTGTAAGTGTACTTAACACTGATGAACTGTACACTTGAAATGGTTATGAGGGTACAGTTTGTGTAATATTTTTTTGTATTCTTGAGATGGGGTTGTCACTCTGCAGGTCAGCCTGGCCTTGAGCTCACTTTATATCCCATGATGCCCTTGATCTTGTGGCAATCCTCCTGCCTCAGCCTCCTGAGTGCTGGGATTACAAGTGTGTACCACTCTCGGATG
>PVJX010025908.1:0-26445 GCA_004027295.1 Dolichotis patagonum | reverse complement strand
GGTCATCTTACCTTAGCCTGATACTGCCTCTACACTTCCATACTTATCGACCCTGTTCAGGGCATATTTAGCTTTGTGCTTCGTGTTCTATAAAATGGTGTCTTCAAGAAATACTAAGAAATTTAAAACCCTCACTTGTCCTAAACAATTTAAAATTAAGGACGAAAACAGCAGCTACAAAAAATAGCAACAACTATAGCAGGAAAATTTATTGAATACTTTCTTGTGTGCCAGCTGTTGTGTTCAAGAATATTTTAGAGCTTGCATCATTTCATCCTTGTAACTACCCTGTAAAGACCAGGCCCATTCACCTTGTTTGCTGCTCTAGCTAAACTGTTAGAGAAAAGGGACTGTAGGATTTTCCCATGGTTTTCAGGGACATTCTGGTGAGGATCCTCTCTGCTCCAGCAAGACCACATCTGAGCCTCGGGCTGAGCAGAGCACCAGCTTTATGAATGACTGGAAACAGAGTCCCAGGCTCCTGCCACAAAGCCAGGAGGGAGGGGCAGCTTCAGAGCAGCAACTCATTGTATCATCCTGGGCCCAATTTGGAGACTTCTGAGTCAGTCACTTTCAACCGCCGTTCCAGGGAAACTCCCCTCGGTGGGACTTGGTTGGGGGGACTATTGGGGAGGGGCGTAGAATTCACTGCTTCTCACAAAATCAACCTGTGATTCATTAAAAAGGAGGGATAAAGGGGAATGGGTCACCATGACTCCCACGCATGACTTTCTAAAATATAGATCTCAGCAGCACAGCTCATCTGCTCAGGAAGGGGGCCCTTTTTACCCTGGGAGGGGCCTGATGTTTTTTAAGCATCTGGCAAGTTTTCTATTGTGGCTCCAAGTCAGGGACTGAGGAAAATGCTAATTTAAGAATGAATGGCTGGATAAAAGGATACACTGGGAAAAGTTTTCAAAAACAATTTGACAGTATTCACACCTCCCATGTTCCTCTTCTGTCTTTAACTCTTCTGTGGTCACCTGTACTTCTGTTCTTCCTAATGAACATCAGTGGGATTTTTGTCCAGCAGTACCCCGATGGATGACATCCCCATGGAAACTCCTCTCAGAACTGTTCTGACAGGGCAGTAAAGAGAGGCTATAACCGTGTTTGTCTGGGGAAAGAAACCATGTTTGTAGCCCAGGCTGCTCTTGAACTTGCAAGGATCCACTTACCTCAGCCTTCCGAGTGCTGGGATTACAGGAGTGCACCACCATGCCCGGAAACTCGTTGGTTTATAACAGCATTCCATTATGGTTCCATTTATGATACTTCAGAATTGAAAAAGGTCTTTAGATAGACTCAAGGCTCTGAGGCAACCTGGAGCTTCTAGGAGGTGTTTCAAGGATCTTACATGTAATGTAGTGTTTTGGAGAAGGCAATGAAAATTGCAATTGAGGAACTCATTTATGCATTTTGTATTAGAATTCTATGTATAATTTTGAGAAATGGACCTAGTTGTTTAAAAACAAGGCAAAATTGATCTAGTTCCCTACCTTTCCATTGGCTCCAATAAATAGTTAGTGACCATCTCCTTTGAATAAGAACCAGGGCCGGTCTGGGCAGAGCAGGGCAGGGCAGTTGGTGAGGGACTTAAAAATATTGGGGGATAGCTCTATTAAGGCAGACACTGCATAAATAATTATAGCATGGTAGGAATACCACAATTGCAGAAAATGAGACTGATAGGAGTTAAATAAGTCACCCAAAAATACACACTCTGCTAAATTGTATATATACCTTTTTTGTTAGATCCTTCTGCCCAAAATACTTGCTGTTAAATTGTAATTTTCTTCTTTTCCTTCCTTCCTTCTTTCCTCCCCTCCTTCTTTCCTTCTTTTGTCCTTCTTTCACGTTGGAGATTGAGCCCAGAGCCTTGTGCATGTTATACATGCATTCTGCCCCCGAGCTATATCCCCAATTCCTTAAAGTTCAAAGAGTCGAAAGTATGATTTCTATACAAATATAAAAGTACACATGTGTTGAAGATTCGATTCAGTTGGTTAATGAGGGAACCAGTAAGATGCTGGGATTAGTTCAGAAGAGGTTGCAAGGAAAGAAGATTTGTAATTGGCCAAATAAAGAAATGCAGAAATGAATTAGCTAATGGATTCAAAACTAGTTAATGCTCTGTAAATCAGTTAACTTTACTCTTTGGGGGCTACTTTTTCTACGAGTCAGAATCACTGGTGTTTTTGTTGGATGATACTCATAGACATTGCTGTCATCAAGAATCATTTCTATTGTCACTGATTTTCTACAGTTGACTTTTATTCTTACATAGTTATAAAATATCCTAATTAATAGAAATCAAGCAAAGGTACAGCTAATCCCTAGGTCATTTTCTGAATGTGTGTTTGTCCAAGTATTGGGATGGTGGGAATTCAGTCACACCACCATAAAATCACCTGAGACATTTGGCTACATGAGAAGTTTTGGAGATATTGGAAAACTCCAACACAGGATGATTTCCCCAGGAACATTTGCTGGTCTTAATAGCTAGGGTCAAAGGAGTCCCTTTAGGAAATTGGAGAAGGAACTGTCAGCATAACAGGGATCACGCGGAAGGATGGGGCTTCCTTTGCCTGCACCTTGTGTTGAAAAAGGCCTTCTTCCTGGATCACCACAGGAAGTGGATCTTTGCTTGGCTGAGGCCAGAGAGCTAAACTAGGGGGAGCAGGAATCATGACAGCTTCCAAGCAAATACCTGGCTTTTTCTCTCTGGCAAGGCTTTAGGGCTATTTTGTTTCCCGTGGCTGCCCCTGCTCACCCCTCCCCCCCAGCCTTTTCTCTGCCCTTTGTGGGTATGAGGCTTGCTCACATTTGAATGGCATCCGTAGTACCCCCCTTGCTTCATTAACTTCTTGTACAAATCTTGTGAGATAGATATATTGTTTCATGAAGATTAAGTGAGTGGCCTATGGCTATGATGTAGTAACAAGGGCATTTAGAATCCAAACGGACCTCCCTTCCAACTCCCAAGTTTCACATTCTTCTGATACCAGGCAACGTTTTCTAACATTTCCTTGGTTCTCCCTGGAGAATTTCATACTTGAATTCCAGGATACATGTATTGAGAAAAACGTGAAGATTTCGGAATGTTTGCTATCCCCTAGGAAGCCAGTGGTCCATGACCACTGAAGTTGACCTGCTCATTGCTTCCACAAAACTTAGGCTATGTGTTAATGTTAGTGTACCATCCTTGTGTCCTGTGTGTAGTGGCTGTGAACATCACTAAAGTAATTGGAGGAGACAATTGTGTTTATTCTGGGTCTCATACTTTCACTTGCAATGTACATATCAAACCAGTTCTTTTCATGGTTCAGCTTTGCCTCGTCACTTGCTGTCACTGTGGCCTTATTTTTCTTTCTTGTCAGTAATCTGTGCTCGGTAAATGTCTGTTATATTTAAAACATGTTCTGTATACCTGAGAGCTGGGGCTGGCCAGAGAATTTGGGTAACAGGTCAGAGAAGAAATTTTTTTTTTTAGGTACCGGGGATTGAACTCACGACCTTGTGCTTGCCAGGCAGGCGCTTAAGCCACTAAGCTAAATCCCCAGCCCGGGTAACAGGTCAGAAACTAATGCCTTTTTCCCCCTGTGTTGCAGAGTCCAACATCTGTACCACACGAGGCGTGAGCTCTTGCCAGCAGTGTCTGGCTGTGAGTCCTATGTGTGCCTGGTGTTCAGATGAGGTAAGAATCAGACACTTTACCTTGTTTCCCCAGACTTTGACGCTTTTGTATAGGAATAGACCCCTGGTGTTCTCCCTTCTAAATGTACACCCCTTTGTCCCTTTTGAGTAAGGCTGGGATGAGTCCTTGTGGGTTTTGGATGGAGAGGGTGCATTGTGGAGACACTGCAAGAAATGCTATTCACTGGTTGTGGTGGTGCATGCTTGTTTTCCCAGCATTCGGGAGGCTGAGGCAGGATGATTGCTATGATTTTGAGGCCAAACTAGGCTACATAAGCGAGTTCAAGGCCAACTTGTACTATATAGCAAGATCCTGTCTTAAAATAAACAAACAAACAAACAGACGCCATTCAAAGTCTACTGTGAATCCCTACCTCAACCAATTTGGTTGGCCTTCTGACCTTACTGTAGTCGCTGCTTCCCAGTAACGCACTTTGTTTGCTCTTTGTTGGAATAGGTCATCCCAGGGAAGAGGTGACTCAGGTTGAGAAAAGAGGAGATGTTGGCTGCTTCTTTCCCCTAGAATTTCAAAAAGACAAATAGGAGTCTTGCACTTGTGTATGGGGGGGTGTTTAGTTGGAGGATCTTTTCTCTTCCTCTTAGGACTGGACCTCTCTCTTTTTCTTCTTTTCCTCCTTTCTTTCCTCTCCTAGGTGTCAATGAGGGAAGGAGGTGTGTCCATTGCTGAGATGGAAGGGTGGCAGGAAAGGGTTAGCTCTGTCTAGGCAGAGGGTTTGTTGTGTCTGAGGCCCTAGGGAATGAGTGTGTCTGGGGAAATGGCTATGTTTGTGGCTTTGATGGGAATTTGGAGCTGGCAAAAGCTGGTGGTGGTGGGAGTGGTAACTGTGACTGGACAGATAGCTAGTGATTATGGGGTCTGAGGTTGAGTCACTGACTGCTGGCAGGTGGTTACCTGACTCCTGGCCTGGCTGCTGCTCAGCTGCTGGAGGCCTCTTCTTTGACCTGCAGCCTGTTCTGATCCTCCACAGTTTTATGACAACTCCAGTTGGGCCCCTCATTCTCTGTGTCTGCTTCTCTTCCTGATCGGATAGGTTTCCTAAAAAGGCAACCTCCTGGGCAGGCTGGGAAGGAGGGGAGCTGGGGGACTGTTTATCCCCAACTGCCAGAGCGTGGGGCCAGCTCAACACGTGACTCTCCAGCATGGGGAGCTGCTTCCAGAGGCAGCTGCCCAACATCTGGGCCACATTGACTTCATTTAGCAAATGAACCGGTCCCTGGGGCTGGAGATGGGGGGTGAAGAAGGGCGAGTCCATGTCCGCCCCCACATGTGCCCCTCCCCTCTGGGCTGAGCTGGCTGCTCCAGTGTGATGATGTAGCCTCCTCCCTTCTCATTTGCCATGTCCTCCTGCTTTTGGTCATCATCCTGATATTAGGCTTTTTTTTTTAAACAAGGAAGCTGCAATTCTGCAGCAGAATTCTGGAAAAGAGGGAGGCCGGTGTGGAGGGTGTCTTGCTTGGATTGGATGGCTTGAAGCTAGCTGGAACATAGTGGGATCCAGAGCAGAAACCTGGGGGTTGCTCAAGGGATGTGCCTTCTTCCTCTTTCCCTTCTTTTCAGTATAAAGCAAGAGAAAAAACAGGTAACTGCCCTGGAGAGTCTGGGGAAGAAGGCCAGGAGAGGGCAGGAGGAAGGTGCGGGATAGGATGAAAGTTTGTGGTAGGACCAGCCTAGGAATGGAGTGGAATGAGGACATGGTACTGCTAGGACCAAAGAAAACTAATGGGAGGAGATAGAAAGTCCAGTGGGATATTTCCCAGGAGGAGAACATATAAACCTGAAAGCAGAGGAGACCAAAGGTTTAGTGAGTGACTACAGCTATCACTAAGCAAGAGGGATGTGGTGGGAGATGGCGGGGTGGAGGAGCCTGGTGTGGGAAAAATTATGTCTTCCGGGGAGGAAGGAAGAGGGAACCTGGACTGCATGACTGGTGTCTTTTTCCTGGGGGAACAGCACTTCCCCTGCACAGGCCAAGGCTAACTGCTCAGAGCGCCTTGGCTGATGACTTATAACCTAGAGGTGGGGATGGGGTGCAAATCAGTGCTCCTGTCTCCCCTGCTTTGATTGTTGCAAGCAACTTGCAGGGCCTGGAAAAACAACTGGTTGGGCTCAGTTTTCTCTGGTTACTCAGAGGACAATGGCTTTTGGGTGTGTGGAGTGAGTGCTTGGCTGGGTGATAGGAAAGCACAGCCAGTGTGAATGAGTGTGGTGTTTGGGCCCATCTGCATAGGGTGTGTTTTTGGATAGTTATATATTCACCGGGTTGGGGTGATGGGCTGTCTTCGGTCTGTACATTTAGCAAAGATACCTCATGCAGAGATTTGACTTGTAGTCTTGGCCTCAGTGGCACCATGCTGGCTGGAGTCTAAACCCTCATGAACTCTTCTGGTAGTGAGGATGGGTTGGGGTGATGGGCTGTCTTCGGTCTATACATTTAGCAAAGATACCTCATGCAGAGATTTGACTTGTAGTCTTGGCCTCAGTGGCACCATGCTGGCTGGAGTCTAAACCCTCATGAACTCTTCTGGTAGTGAGGATTGGCTGGGGGGCTTGTTAAAAATAAAGGTTTCCAGATGGATCCCGGGCCTAGTGTATCACAGTGGGTTGTTATGGTGGCAAGTTGGATAAACATTGCTAATTGAAGGGGCTGGTTTATTGGTCAAGGTGAGTGGAAGTGGAGTTAAGGTTGCAGATAAATACAGAACACCCAATTAAATTGGGACTAAAAAACAAGAAATTGTTAGAATGAGTATGTTCAAATTGCTATATTTGGCAGCATTTGGGTAGAGAGAAATACAAAATTGACACAGAGGACTGAGAACCCGTTGGAAGGTGGGCCAGTTCTTACTTATTCAGATGTCCAAAGGTGAAAGATGAAGAAGGGGCTTTGGGTCTACTGAGGTAAAGGAAGACTCTGATAGCTCTTCCTTCTCGTTTTCTTTTTCACAATTGTGGGAGAAAGGTTTAGACTAATCTTTATAGTTCTTTTTAGTTCCTAACAATTTTATTTCTACTTTTCTGCTGTTTGTTTTCTACTTAAAACTTTGGAGGATTAATGTCTATTTTGAGAATTATGTCATTGTTTCCCAGAACAGGTTGGAGTGAAAGGATAATATTAAGAGCTTTCCTCTCTTTGTAAACAATGAAGTGTGACTAGCAATAATGATATTTTCCTTCTGTCTTCCTTTTTGTCCTGTCCATACTTCTCTGTTTACACGTTCAGATGATTCCTTACGGTCAGCAGATAAGCCAGTCAAGACAACAGCGTTGATTTATTTGTATTGGAGATGTTTGGACAGCTCTCTGGAGTAAAATATCTAGGTATATTGCCCCTTGCCCTCCTCTAAGGAATGAGTATTCAGTGACCATAGTTACAATGATAAGTAAGAGGCATCCTTATTTACTTTTATTTGTATATAGTGTACCCAAAAAGATTTGAGCGTATTTGACTCATATTAAGACTTTTGTATTTCAAAAGCATGTCACACTCACAATCTCATTTTATTCCCTAACCAACTCTGTGAAATAGCATAATGACAACTATTTATGCTCTATTTTCCCAATTTCCAAAACACAATTAATGGAGAAGGGTACTAACGGCATGATGTGTCACTCTCCAGGAAATGGAGGTAATCTATCAGCTGGCACAGTACATGGGCTGAAATCTCCCCCGTGCTTGGAATTGTCCCATGGGCCTTGATTTTTGATTTTTTTTGTCTGTGTAATATCCGGTTTCACTGGAGACTTGAACTTTAATATCCACCCATTTCTAGTTTTCTTGCTGAGTAGCCTGGAGACATCCTTTCTACCACTTCAGCCTGGGTTGTTCAGAAAGGGAAATGTTGCCTGTGGGAGCTGAGGTCACTGCTTGGTACCCCCTTGGGACGGGAGGCTCTCAGGGAGATCTGGGCTAATGGGCGGGCCTGTTATGTTCTAGACCTCTGACATCAGTGACAACAATGGGAGGAAAGGAAAGAGGGAGATGGTTTTGTTTATCAATGTTTATTTTTCTAAGGACATGCATACCAAACCATAAGCAGTGCATCTTAGCACTTTAAGCCCTCTTCTAATTAGGGCCGCCTCATTAGAAAATGGGTGTGAGGACACCCCCTTCATGAACAATCTCTCCCTTTTCTGAGGAGAAGATCATGATAGCTTGCTGTTCTCCTCAGCTCTCTGACCTCCCCCTCCCAGCTCTCTCCTTTAACCTCCATCTTGTCCTGGAAAAGGTCGCTTACTCACAGCAGCATCTTGTGACCCAGTCATTGCCTTTTTGGGAAGGTTTTCTCTAGGCTTATGTGGGTGCTGGGATGGGAGACAAGACTGTTTTTTTTTTTTTTTTTTTTGACTAAGAAAAAGGTGCTTTCTGAGGGAGAAGGGTTGATAGGGCAGGAATCAGGGGAGGCTGAGCACAAAACCTGAAATGCCCAGGAGTTTTCCCTATGGCCATTCTGTTTCCTGGCCAGAGCTGGGTGTGAGGAAGGAGATTTCCATCTCTTTCAGAATTATGGAGGGCCCGTGATGTCTACATGGGGATATCTACAGCCCGGATGGCGGAGTCCTGTGCTCTGGTTCCCACTGCTGAAGTTATTTCTTTGCTTTCGCACCTTGCAGAGTCCCAGAAGCTCTTTTCACTTTGTGCGTGTGCCGGAGTAGTCCTCACGCGGCTGCTCCTGTCTGTCCATGTGGGGAAGTCCTGCAGCTGCTCAGAGGAGGACTGGACTCAACAAGACATGGACTTTGAGCATTAGGAGGGGTTTTGGGTTACTGAGGTTTTGAGCACAGGTGGCCCACTGTGGCTCTGTTCTTTTTTCTCTGGGCATTAGGGCTTCCAGGGCACATGAACACACTGAGGTGGAAGAAATTTTGTCTGTCCTTCCTGTCACGTCTCATATATTCTTATTTGCATCCTGTTCCATACCTGAGGCATTCTCTTGTTGGCATTTCTACACTCCTGTCTCTCTGCCTGAGCCGTCTCTTTATACAGAATATAATAAGACATTTTTTAAAGGATAGTTGCAGTCAGAAAATCTGGTTGACCTAGCAGGTGTGCCACTTACTAGCTCTGGAACTTCGTGCAAGTTGTTTGACTTCTCTAAGCCTTGGATTTCTTATGCAAGATTGGGCTCCTCGTGTATGAAGCTTCTGAACCTTAAGTCTCTTACATGTAAAAAGCTAATAGTTCAACTCTGCAGAACTGTCAGGAGGATTGCAGTTACACGTGTAAAATGCTCATCCCAGTGGCTGCATAGAGTAAGTGCTCAGTAAATGCTAGCACTAGTTGTTCCACGATATTTGTGTATCAGTTGACTTTTGGAAGTGGTTGTGAAGGGTTGGGTAGGAGAGACTAAAGGCCCAGGCATTGTGAAATAGGCTCAGGGAGGGCCTTTCTCTCTTTCTGGTCACTCCCCTCAGCCAGGCAAGAAGCCCTGGCGAATGTGCAGGCTTACAACGCTGGCTGAATTTACTGAGTGGCAGAGCAGGAAGGGACTGAAAACATCAAGTAGTCCAACTTCTTTATTGAATTGGCAAGGAAACAGACTCACGTTGACTTACCTGAGCTCCCATGGCTAGCTAGTGGCTAGTCTAGGGTTGAACCTGTTTCCTGGCTTCTGGGATTTTTTTCTAGTATAGCAAGTCGGTCATCTACTACTTAGGTGTGAGTATACCCGGAGCCACAGAGGGTGGTAGGATGTGCGCTGGAGCTTTTGAATGGGTGCTCAATTTACTGTTTGTCCAGGATGAAGGAGGAAGGTGATAGGACAGGCTGTGGTCAGTAGTCTGGCATTAAGGCAAGTTTCCCAAGCTTATAAAGTATTTAATTTATTCAAGAAATATTTGTCAAGCATCACATAATAACAGCTAACATTTATTACTTACTGTATGTCAGGTACTGTGCTATGTGTTTTACATGCATTGTCATATTTAGCCCTACCTGAGGAAGGGGTGATTATTATTGTTATTACTACTATTATTATTATGTCTTTAAAAAATAATTTACATTGTGATAAAATACACATAACAGAATTTACCATCTCATTCATTTTTTAGGTGTATGGTGTAGTGGTATTAAATGCATTCATAGTGCTGTGAAAGCACTGCCATTATCCATCTCCAGAATGCTTTTCATGACGTGACATTGAAACTCTATGCCCCTGGAACAGCTAGACACGTTCCTCTTTCTCACCAGATTCTAGCAATCGCCCTTCTGTTCCGTGTCCAGGAATCTGACTGTTCTATATGCCAGTGGAGGGCCGTTATTGTCGTGTGATAGCTGAGGTTAGGCTTGGAGAGTTTGGGTGATTTGCCCAAACTCTGAAACCAGTTAGTTGGTGGAAAAGCTAAGATTTAGTCTGGGTCAGTGTATTCTTCTTCTTTTTTTTCTTTTATTATACTCTTATCCTTTGCCTTCCCCCTATTGCCTTTCCCATCACCTTTGTCATCAGTCCTGGGTTGGGTGCTAGGAATAGAAAAGGGACAGGACATAGTTCCTGTCTTCATGGATCTCACAGCCTGGCTGGGTCTAACATAGCAGTTGTCAAATGTTTTGCCTTCAACTACAGAAAGAAGTACACTGTATGTCATTCTTTATTATATTCCCCATTAAGTAAAAGTTTTACAAAACCACATTTTCACTATTTATATATGTTGATACTGTTCTATTCTGTTCTACTCTATTCTCTTCTATTCTATTCTATCCTATTCTATTCTATTCTATTCCATTTTATTTAATGAAATGATGATTGAGAACCACCAAATGATCTTGAACTCCACAAATGAGTTGCATTTCAGTTTGAAAAATGCTTGTCCAACAGGCATCTTACTATACAGGCCCTCTTTTAATAAAGCTATCAACCCATAAACGGGGACTCCCTTAGCCCTTCTGATACCTCAGTTTCCTCTTTCTGTACATAGTGCTAGGGATTATCTGAGAAAGAACCACACCAGTTGATTTATGCTGGTTTAGCTCCAAAGTATTGCATAAGCTTAAAGCCATCAGGAGACAGCAGGGCCAGCAGGAGCACAGAGCTGTCACGATTCTGACTGCAGGGCTTCCTCTTGGGCTCCTGTCTTACAGGACCTGCCTCTGAGCTCACCTCGCTGTAACCTGAAGGAAAATCTGCTGGCGGATAACTGTGCTCTGGAATCCATTGAGTTCCCGATCAGCGAGGTCCAAATCTTGGAAGCCAGACCCCTCAGCGACAAGGGCTCTGGAGACAGCTCTCAAATCACTCAAGTCAGTCCCCAGAGAATTGCTCTCCGGTTACGGCCAGGTAGGGTTGGGACTCACTGCAGGTAGAAAAGTGGGATAGACAAGATAGAGGTCTGAGCAGGAAATCTGACTAGCTCAAGGTGGAGATGAGAGAGGGAGGGAAGGATGGGAGTGGGGTGGGCTGCGGGTGGGAAAATGCAGAAAATGGGAATTGTTGAATTTGAATCAGAATAACTGGGTTTGAATGTTAACTCCACCTTGGGAAAGTTATTTAACCCTTCTGACTAGCAGATGCTCAAAAAATGCTTCTTCCTCCCTCATGCCTCTTTTACCCAACTTACACCATTGCATTGATGTGCAAATATGATGAGAAAGAAATTTTTTTACACTGGGGCAGGAGCATAGTGGCAGACAAAGTAGGGATAGAAGATCTTTGGAAAGAAGAAACATTAGGTTAAGGGACACTGATTTTTTGAAGTACTGGTTTTTGCTTCAAAACTTTGCACACAAAGTACTGGTTTGTGTGCAAGGCATGTGTGGGGTGCTGTGGGATTCAGAGAAGGGCAGGATATAGTTCCTGTCTTTTACTGAGTCTGAGTACAGTAACTGTCAAAATCTCTGTGACTCTTGTGACCCCGATGATTGGACAGATGGGGATTTAGACAGGATTTAAGAGAAAACTCTTAAAATGAAAATGAAGAGGTTAAAAATAGGAGGGTCAAGAGACTGGGAGAGGAAATGAATTGTAATGGGAGAGAAAGGACCAGGGCTTTCAAATTTGATTTGATCAAGTAGTCTCTCCGTCCCAGATGTGTCCAAATTGATTTATTCAGTCTTAAAGGGAAAAGAAGAGAAACTGACATCTTTCTGCTTTCCAGATGATTCAAAGAAGTTCTCTATGCAAGTGCGGCAGGTGGAGGATTACCCTGTAGACATCTACTACTTGATGGACCTGTCTTACTCCATGAAGGATGATCTGAGGAGCATCCAGAATCTGGGTACCATGCTGGCCTCCGAGATGCGCAAGCTCACCAGTAACCTGAGGATTGGCTTTGGAGCCTTTGTGGACAAGCCTGTGTCCCCGTACATGTACATCTCCCCACCAGAAGCCCTCAAAAACCCCTGCTATGAGTAAGTTCCTACTCCAGAAGCCAGGGAAGCACTCCTCTCCTTTTTGCACTTCCTGGCACCCATTTCTAGCTCGAGATCATTTTATTAGCCACTTTCTGGCCAATCCATAGCTCCTTTCTGCCTTGGTCTCCCTGTCTGGCAAATGGGCTAGCCTGCTAATCTGGGTGGGGTGTTGTGCCAAGGCATCCCAAGGCTGCTTGGGAACCTAGAAAAAAAAAATCCATGAGTATTTTGGTTTTTGTCACAAATAAATAGGAGGCAAAAGAGAATGCGAGGAAAATGAGGTTGAAAGCAAAGAAACGTACGGATAAATAAGCAGAGGAATTATGCTTTTGGAAGGGTTGACTTTATTGTTGCCACTGTTCTCATCATCAAAGGTGCAGATTCTGCAGAGTTAGAACGCAAGAAGTTAAGCCCTAGAGGAATGTAAGGGTGGACATGACAGGTACTGAATCCTTTAATAGCGTATAAATGAATAAATTTATGCCTCGAGTTTTGCTTTTTGTTTTTTTTTGGTGTGATGGGCATGGAATCCAGGCAAGTGCTGGACCGCTGAGTGCCCAGCCCTGTGCCTCTGTTTCACGTATTAGCTTATAGCTGAATGACACTTAGGTGGCGGAGGCTCTACAGATTCATGTGTTATAATAATTTGAAATGATGGTTATGAAGATGTGAATTTACTTTTTAGTTTTCCAACTTTCACGATGTAGCTTTTAACCTTCCCCATGGGCTGTAAACTTCCCTGTAAATACATCAACTATTAATTAATAAACTATGAGTCTGGGGATAGCAGTGCTCCTGTCTGACAAACCTATTCATTCATTAATGACTAAAGAGGCTCCGATTTTTGATGGACTTTTGCCTCTTTTTTACTGCTGAGAAATGTTAATTATGAGGCGATAGCAACGATTTGAGCTTTATTGTTATTTACATGCTTTACACATGTAAGCCTTGTGACAGTGCTTCTGAGACAGGTGCTGTCATGTCCTGTTTTCTTAGGCTAGGCTCAGGGAGGTGTGCCATGGGTTCCATGACTGGGATTTGCATGCATGCAGTCTGTTTTCCCAGCTTGCTCTCCTATCCCCCAAGGTACCTGGAGGTAATGTTGATGTGATGCCCGAAGGTAATTTGAGGGGTTTGGAGCCTGCCTGTCTGGGTCATTGTGGTTGTGTAGAACCCACCCGGGTACACGTTGTCCATAGTTGTCTCTCCCTTTCCTCCTCCAGTCTCATGCTGTCTTTCCCATCCCTGTGTCTGCTCAAATTGTCTCCCATCCCTACCCAGTTTGAAGACCCCCTGTTTGCCCATGTTCGGCTACAAGCATGTGCTGACGCTGACTGACCAGATGAACCGCTTCAATGAGGAAGTAAAGAAACAGAGTGTGTCACGGAACCGAGATGCCCCAGAAGGTGGCTTTGATGCCATCATGCAGGCCACAGTCTGTGATGTGAGTTTGGAGGGCATGGGATGCCAGGCACAGATGACAGATCAAAATGGGGAAGCAAGTGGCTTACTCTGCGGATGTCTGGTGTGAAATAAGAGATAAAGACTAAGCAGAATTTTGTTCATTGTGAATAATTAGTTGCTTCAGATATGCAGCCTCTGCTTTTATTCCCTCCCGGCCAAAGCTGACATCTCTTGGAACCTCAGTGATCCCAAATGTTTTCAGTGAAGATCATCTTCCCACCCTCTCCAGAACTATTTCAGAGTCAAGGCTGGGTTGAGGTTTGCATAGGATTTCTCCTAGCCCAGTCCAGCTCTGTAGATGAAAGTTGGTTTCTAGATGGGCAGCATGATTATCATTGGAAGAATTATGTTTGGAGTTGAAGGTGTCATTTGTCTGTTTTAACTAATCAAATATGAGACTTTTCCAAATAGAACGTAAAACCCCTGGATTGGAAGGTTCTAGTGTGGATTTCAAGGGCTTGAACTGAGGTTCTTCAAAATGACTTGCCTGGCCCTCTGGCAGATAGGTCCTTGGATCATTATTCTTTACCAATGACATTGCTGAAATTGCTTTGCCTCTTTTGCTTTTATTTAAACAGGAGAAAATTGGCTGGAGGAATGATGCATCTCACTTGCTGGTGTTTACGACTGATGCCAAGACCCATATAGCACTGGATGGCAGGCTGGCAGGCATTGTCCAGCCCAACGATGGGCAATGTCACATTGGCAGTGACAATCATTATTCTGCCTCCACTACCATGGTGAGATCCCTGGCACCACCCAGAGTTCACGTCTACTATGACCAAGGTTGCCCTAGCTCAGTCAACACCTTTGTATGAACATGAAAATGGCAGCCCTTCCTAGCCCTTCCTGAGCAGTGGGCAGGGCTTAGTTCCAGCCTGCTCCTCCCCTGCCAACAGGATACCCTTATACAGAGTACAACATACACAGCTCCTGGAAATTGCCTTGACTGTGACCACTGTTGTCATTGGTTCCACTGCCATAAATATTAGCAGAAGTGTCACAGTATCCAGAATAGACCCAAAGGACTCTTATAGGGCCAGGTGGGAAGTAAGCCTTCTTCCCTACCCTAATGGTGAGCCCCATCTTGGAATACCATGGCACTGGGAGAAGACAATGTTTGTGGCACTGGTGGAGTATCACAAGAGGAGGGCTAAGATGTTTGCTAGTAGCTCTAAACCAGTAGGACCTAAGTTGGTGCCCAGCCTGTGAAGCCCATGGTGTTACTGCACTGAATTAGAGTGACAGGGAGGAGGAGTTGCTCAGTTTTGATGTCATGATCCTATACCTCTTCATCTGCCTCTAGTGTTCACAGTTAGACTTGTTTTGCTATTCATGTGTTGGCTCATTTTTGGTTGCTAGTAACATAATACCACAGACTGGGGAATTTATAAACAAAAGAGGTTTATTTTGACTCATTGTTCTGGAGGTGCAGGGCTGGTAATGGTCTTCTTGCTGCCAGAGTCCCAAGATAGTATAAGGCATCATTTGGCAAAAGTCAGGGAACACAACAGTATACGCATGTATCTTCTGGTTTCTCTTCCTTTTCCTATAAAGTCACCAGGATTCAATCATGAGACTCCACCTAATGACTTTATCAGATTCTAAGCACTTCCCAAAGGCCACACCTCCAAACACCATAGTCAGATTAAATTTTCACTCTTCTGATACCTTTCAGTGGGAATTAAATGTTAACACCCGAAACCTTGAGGGACATCAAAGCATAACCCAATCATTGCCCTTCCCTTTGACTATGGGGTAAAAAATGTAAAACATCATTACTGTTTTTGTCATCACCCAAATCAGCCAAGATCAAAGGCTTAGAATTCAGTGACTTATGTGAGATTTCTAAACTTTCATGTCCTCTCTTTCTCTAGGATTATCCCTCTCTGGGGCTGATGACTGAGAAGCTATCTCAGAACAACATCAATTTGATCTTTGCAGTGACTGAAAATGTAGTCAGACTTTACCAGGTAACTCTACTTTCAGGCTGGAGCGGGTCCCATGGTGGGTGGACCTATACCAGGGAGCCAGCCCATGCTAACATGAGCAGTGGTCCCAACCAAGAAAGATCTTTCTTCAGCTCATTTCCCAGGTATTTAAAATTCCTCTCTGTGACCTATTCCCTCCAACCTCAGACTTACTAGGAAAGGTATGTTTTTAAAAAAATCTTTTTTATTTTAAAGAGAATAAAACAAAACAAAACAGAACAAAGCAAATCAGAATAGAACAATGCAAGCAACATAGGACTTCAAAACAAGACAACAGGAAATCAACAGCGGCTGCCATAATGTCTCTTGTTTTCTTTGAAACAGTTGTCCATATCTTCACACACACCAATATCAAACATAACAAAATAGTATAAAACCAATCAAAAGAATGAAAGCTTTACAGGACTTCAACACCAGATAATAGGAAATGAACAATGGTTTCTAAAATGTCTCGTTTTCTTCAAAACAGTTGTCCATACTATCACACATAATAAAATCGAACAAAACACAACAGAATAACACCAATTAAACAAATGATGAAAATATTATAGGACTTCAAAACAAGATAATAGGAAACCAACCATGAATACCATAATACATCCCATTATGATCAGAATAGCTGCCCATACCATCAGACACAGTAAAATCTAACAAAACAAGGCAGAACAAAACCAAGCCTAACAAAATTGTGAAAACAATACCAGAGTTTAAGCCAAGACAGTAAGAAGTAACAGTGTCACTACCTTTTCCTCCCAGGTGTTTCTTACCCTATCACTTTTATAATCTACATTGTGCTTTTTTGATCCAACTCCTTCGGTTTTTTATGCTGGGATTCACCCGTACGAGTTCAAACTGTTTCACCCATGAACATGATCTCCAGTTGCATTCATTTACCTACAAGAGCCTCCAGATTATTCTACTTTATAGTTGGGTAGCTTTCCATGGTATGAAAAATAACATATTTGTCTTATCCATTCTGTGGTTGACAGGCCAATTACCCTTGCTTTTTTTCTGATTTCCTGTTGTATGGAACAATTGTTTTCTCTCCTTTGATTTTTCAGTCTATAAATTTCCTTTCAAGTTAAATGTGTTTCTTTTTTCTTTTAAAAAAATTTTTTTTATTAATTTTAAGATACTAAAATACAACATGACAAGATGGAATAAAGCCAATTGAGACAGTGCAGTGAAATTGGTACAGAACTTTACGGCAGGTTACTGGGATAACAGTACTAGGCACCATAGTATATCTTGTTATCTTCACAATAGTTGTTCTTTCAATCAAGTATAGCAAAATCAAAGGAAATACAGAATATTATAGAACTTACCAAAACAGAATGTTGAATAGAGCAATAACCATTAATCAAGACAAAGCAAAACAGTGATAAAAATATTTGCCTTCAATGAGATGGTAGAAGGAAATCTCCCTTATTTGCTATATTACATATGGTCAACCTCCCGAGAGATGCTCAGATCTCTGGCTCCCACTTGATAATGGGGGGGGATGGGATGTTTGATTCTCAGCCCATGAGCCGGTAGGCTCACAGCCACTTACCAGGGCGGCAGGCTGGTTGCTCGTTTTCCCAGTGCCCTAAGTTACAACATGGTGCAGATCTCAGGAGATGCTGCTGCTTCTTGCCCTGGGGTGGCTGCAGCTTGCCAGACCACAGTCACTTACCAGGGCAGCTGGCTGGTTGCTCCTAGGAAAGGTATGTTGATGCTTGCAGTGATGGATTGGATGTGACTCAGTATGGTGAGTATGAAAGGCTTTCTGTAATTTTGCTCAGGACTGAAAAACTGCTGGATATATTCCTAATAGTGGCAAGTGAAATACCTCTAATCTTCACTTCAGGACTCTCAATCTGATTTGGTACAGAGACCATTACTTTTCTTCACCTCAGCTCTAAACATCTTTGTTTTCCTTTCTAGAACTATAGTGAGCTCATCCCAGGGACCACAGTGGGGATTCTGTCTGCCGATTCCAGCAATGTCCTCCAGCTCATTGTTAATGCTTATGGGGTAAGTGTCTTGTGCTGGGAACAGGCCTGCTGAATCTTCTGGGCTTGGCTTATGCCAGGTCAACATGTGGCCCTGATGCCTTCTTCTTGTGCTCCCAGACGCTGAGCAATGGCCAGTCCTGGGAGGGGTGCAGCCTTCTGAGAAGGAAATGATCCCGCAAAGAATGCCAGAGTACAACAGGGACAATGAAGGGAGAGAGAGGTGGAAAGGGAGGGTTAGGGTACTAGATGGAAAAGGAGCAGTTCTAGGAGACAGGGAGGGAGAGCCAGGCTCCAGCAACAGAGAAAAGAAGGAACTGAGCCATGGGAAAGGTGAGTGTATTTTTAGTTGTTGTTGTTGTACTGCAGGTTGAACCTGGGACTTTCACAATAAGCTACATCCTCAGTCCTTTTTTAGTTTTCTTTTCCTTTCTTTTTTTAAGCTTTAAGACAAGGTCTCACTAAGTTTCTAAATTTTCTGGGCTGGACTCAAATTTGAGATCTTCCTGCCTCAGCATCCTATAGTGGGTAGCTCCTGGGTATTTTGGCAGCTGGCAAACATCAGCGTTTGGCATTGCCAGGGTGAAGTCCAAAGCTTCCTAGCAGATTTTTCTTGGGAAGAAATTGGCTGTTGCTCAATTACTTTTAGCTCATTTCCTTAATTTTTTTTTCTCTTTTCTGTTCAGAAAATCCGTTCTAAAGTAGAGCTAGAAGTACGCGACCTTCCTGAAGAATTATCTCTGTCCTTCAATGCCACCTGCCTCAACAATGAAGTCATCCCAGGCCTCAAATCTTGTGTGGGGCTCAAGATTGGAGACACGGTGAGGCAGGCCGGGCTGGAATGAGAGCTACAGGTCTGGCCCTGCCCTGTATCTTGGAGCATCTGTGGGGATCCCACCACTTCCTTTCAATACTTTCTTCTAGAAAGTCAGAAGTACTACAGCTACCAATCTTCTGTATTTGCTGCCTGCACATACCTATCAGGGCTTTTAAGAATGTCCCTTTTGTTTATCTTTGTTTGTTTATGTATATTTGATTGAAAATGAAAGTATTTCTTACCTTGGGCTCCTAACCAGTTTCCAGCCTCCCCTAAGGTAATACCTTTTATTTCTCTACAACATAAAATTTAAATTATCTACAAATTTGTATTGAGCACTGACTGTGTGCCAGGCATTATTCTGTTTTCTGAAGATTCAACAGCAAATGAAACAAGCAAAAATGCCTGTCCTTGTAGAATTTGAGGATGCAGATGTTCATTCTGGCCGTGCAATTCCTTCATGGCTTTCTTTACTTGTTGGTTCTCTGCTGCTTCTACCCAAGGAGGGAAGGATTGGTAGAGAACAAGGAGAAAGGGAGAGAAGTAAATCTTATGAGCCAGTGATCTTTCTATTGACCTATTTACTGATCATTTTATCAGTCTATTTTCAAGGCACCTGTTTCCACACTCCATGTAAGAAATATTGGTCTGTGATGAAATGTGATGTGGAAATTGAATAGCTTATGGTTGTCCACTCTGTGACGTTGTGTGGTGCAACCAACATAGTGGGTTTTTTTTTGGTACTGGGGATCGAATTCATGACCTGGCACTTGCCGGGCAGGTGCTTATGCTGCTGAGCTAAATCCCCAGCCCCTAAATAGTATTTTGTGTACTTTTTGATATTCAGTAATCGGTCCAGCTGGCTTAGTTGGTTTGAGCAGAGTGTTCACAAGACCACAGACTCTGTTTTGTTCGAACTGGTTTATTTCACATGTGGAATAAAACAGCCTTTTACTTCTCAACTGTAACTATGTCTCTGGGTCTCGCCGTATAGGTCACAGCATCAGAGCTATGCCAGTGCTCTTGTTTTGCTTTGTAGTGGGGAGGCTGTGGAACTCCAGACTGCAGGACTGTTAGATACCCACTTTGGGTGCTCCCTGACAGGGAAGGGAGTAGCTGCTTTTCCTCTGGTCTGGAGTGTTGACTGGATCTGCTTGCATTTTGCTTTACATCCAGGTGAGCTTCAGTATTGAGGCCAAGGTGCGTGGCTGCCCCCAGGAGAAGGAGAAGTCCTTCACCATCAAGCCTGTGGGCTTCAAGGACAGCCTCACCATCCGGGTCACTTTTGACTGCGACTGCACTTGTCAGGCCTATGCTGAACCTTTCAGCCACCGCTGCAACAATGGCAATGGAACCTTCGAGTGCGGGGTGTGCCACTGTGGGCCTGGTTGGCTGGGGTCCCAGTGCGAGTGCTCTGAAGAGGACTATCGGCCGTCTCAGCAGGACGAGTGCAGCCCCAAGGAGGGCCAGCCCGTTTGCAGCCAGCGGGGCGAGTGCCTCTGTGGCCAGTGCCTCTGCCACAGCAGTGACTTTGGCAAGATCACGGGCAAGTACTGTGAGTGTGATGACTTCTCCTGTGTTCGCTACAAGGGGGAGATGTGCTCAGGTGAGTAGAAATGTGTGCCCTGTGTCCCCAGAGCTCTGTCGCCATCCATACTCGCACTGTAGCCCAGGAAACACAGGTGAGGTCTCGAGCTGGGCAAGCGGAGGAGATGGTATTCTAGTCCAGAGGCAGAAAAACAGAAATGAGAAGAGAGGGAAACCAATCTTTCTCTTTGATTGTGGGGTAGAGGGAAGCTAAACTGAGGGTTGAAAGGAGCAGAAACCATCAAAGTGAAGAAAAGTTCTGTTCGTTCTTACCTTTCTTCTACTCACTCTGCTAATGTTTTAAATTCCCAGTCTTGTTGAATATAGGGACTAATACATTTTTGTCACTAAAACATTACTGATGGTTATCAAGATTTTGGTACTGATAGGCAGAAAATACATGATGTCAGAATGTATAGCAAAGCTGTTTTTTTTTTTTTTTTGGTGGTACCAGGGATCAAACTCACAACCTTGCACTTGCCAAGCAGGCATTTAAACCACTGAGCTCAATCCCTGGCCCTGTTTATTTTTATTTTTATTATTATTATTTTTTTTGAGACAGAGTCTCGCTATGAAGTTCAGGCTGCCTTCGAACTCATGGTGATCTTCCTGCCTCACCATCCTGAGTGCTGAGATTATAGGCATGTACTACCACTCTGGCCTAGTAAAGTTAGTAATAATTTCACATTTTATTACAAGAGATTCAGTATATATAGTAGTCTTAATATATATATATTATATATAATATATATAATAATATGTATAATATATAGTATTTTTTGTACTATATATACACAAAATATATATACTGTGTACTATATATACATACTATATATACTATATATGTGTACTATATATATACACACACAAAAATATATATATATGATGTATATCTAATATGGTAGAGCCTATTTAATGAGCTAATATGCTTGGAACAGTGCCTGGAAAATGATATGCTCTTGTTAAATGTTAGCCCTGTTTTGTTTCTACTTCGTTCCTATTGGCACTAGTGTTCCTTTTTTGATTCTACATCTGTGTTGTCCAACATGGTAGTCATCACTGAGATGCCGGACTGAGGGGGAGGGACTGTCCTAGGAGAGACCTACACATAGCCTGTTGGGGGTGCCCCTGCCTCCACTGCTCCAGGGTCTGATTGTTCCTGAGCTGGTGGCAGGGTTCCCAGCCCGAGTCTGCTTTCTCGGCTGCTGGTCCCACTGAAGACACCGAAGAGAGCTAGCTGCCGACTCAGCAGCCCTGGAGAACAGCTGTCCTCAGGGCTCCAGTCTCATTCGTGGGGGAACCCAGGCACCTGAAGCAGCCTCGCTCTACGACTTCTTCCCAGGGTAAATGGTGCCCAGTGACCTCACCTCTGGACCCTGGGGTGCTGCAGTCATATCCTCAGTGACAAGACTCAGGGTCACTCAGTCTCTGAGTATTTCCTCTCTGTGTGCATTCAGCCCAATGTGAGTCCTGACCTCTCGGAGCTGTGGCCCAGCTCGCCATTGTCTTTCACCAGAGCTGCTGGCCTGGTGTCCTGTTCTTTACCACAAGCAAGAACTCATGGGGCAGGAGGGCTATTTCTCTGGTCCCTGGCATCTAAGCATGGCAGCTGATTGCCCAGCACACTCCCTCCCTATTTTAGGTATTTTCTCCAGTTGCCCTGTCAGCAGCCTGCCTTACATTCAGGGAGTGTGTCCTTTTCCTCGAGGTGCTTTCCCGCCTGCTGCATTCATGAACACAAATGCACTGGGCACCCTTTGCTCCTTTGTGAGCCAGATTCTGTGCTGTCATCATGCAGGCTAGAAACTTAAGAGTTTTTCTCTCTGTTACCTTACCTAAAGGTAATTCACAACATGAGGCAAATTCTGCCAGATCCTGGAAATGAAGTGTCCTCAGGGAGTTTTACAGATTTCTCCTGGAGAGAAATTTGTGGTGGATGGGGAGATCTGGCGAGCTACATGGAGGAGCCATGGTTCCTGAAGAAGGGTGGTTCTTAGAGGAGAGGAGTGGAGAAGAGTGAGCCCAAAGGTCTAGCTGTGCAGGAAGAGTGATGGCGTTTCCTCAGACCTGAAACACGTTCTCCTCCCTCCTTCTCCCAGCTGGATTCCTTCTTCCCTACTCCCATCCTTCATAATTTTCACTTCAGTCCCTGCCCCCACCTTCTGACTTTCCTGTGAACTCAGGCTTGACCTCCCTTCTGCGGGGGTGCGAAGGGTGGGGGATGGGGGATGGGGGGAGGGGTGCCAGTCCTGTGACATTAGCACACTGTGGCTTCCTTTTAATGGCTGACTGGGCCGGGGCTTGGGGTCAATCTGCTGGCTCTGGCAAATCACTTCCACTCCCAGCTTGACTCCCCGAGTGGCCTGGCAGATCATCTTGTCAAAGATCACTTTGTTTTGTTTCACAAAGGAGACACTGTGGGACAGGGATTTCTGAGGAGATTGAGGGCTCTGCTGTTGCCAGGACTCCGTGGTGTCAGTCTTTCCCTGTCCAGGAGCCATGGGCAAAAGTAAGGCATAGTGAGTACTGTGGGCCCCACTCTGCTAGGAGGCTTGGTTGATAATGGTTCAAGCTGCCCTTGCTTTGCAAACAGACCCTTGGCTGACAGGAGCTCCCTTCCCCTTACATGCTGACCAGTGAGTGCAGGACCAGGAGTTACACAAGGCCAGTTCCTTCGCCTCAAAGTGGACCTAGGTCTGTGATCCTATTCTCGGTCCAGAGCTGAAGGCAGTCTCTGTCTGAGACTACATATCTTGCAGACTTGTGGTTGCTGCTATTGACTGCATCCTGCCCTCCTTTCCACTCCCTCAGTAAGTCACTGGAGCAGGAATTCTCACTGCAAGTTGTATATGTGGGGAGCCTAACCTAAAACTCAGAGCCTTTATACTTTCTCTACCTTCCTCCATCCCCACATCCCTAATCCCCATATATACTTGCTGGCTGGGGAGCTGGGCTTCTGTTCCTCAGGCTTCTTTCCAAGGCAGTGAAAATGTCGTTGAGCCTTACTGTTGGTTTAATGTTGGTTTGTTTGAGCTGTGAATGCCAATATGGTTACTAGAGGAAGGTGCTGGGGCCACAGGCAGAGGGACCCATAGTGGCAGAGAGACACTCTTGGACCCAGTGGAATTGTTGGGAGCAGTAGGTGCCAGCTAGTTGCTGTGTGATCCTGGCTTTCAGTCACCCTGTGCTCCACCTTTTCAGAAGGGTAGGCACAGTGATAATAATTTCCAGAGCATTTTAGGTTACTTCCCCTTTGCACCTCTGCCTTTCCTTTGATTAACAGTCAGATTTTAATTATGCATCCACTTCTTCCTGATTCAGAGTTTTGGAGAATGAATCATTTGCAAGGTTTAGGAACCAACTTTTTCCTACAGAAGAAGTCATTTTTTTTTTTTTTTTTTTTTTTTTCACGGGAAATTGAATTCATGACCTTGTGCTTACCAGGCAAGAGTCTGAACCACTGAGCTAAATCCCCACCCTGGGAACCAACTTTTAAAGCCTTGTTACATGAGTATTAGTGGAATGACTGCCTTTAAGCAGCGTAACCCCCCATTCTGGGTCAGTCTGGGTCTGTCAAGGTAGGTACTGAAGTGAATAATCTTCCCCACCAGGAATGACAACTCTTTTAATATTGTAACCGCATAACACAGGGCATATGTGGTGAATGAGTGTGTAGACTGTAACTTTTATAATAACAGGAACTTTGTTTCCCTGATCACTGCTGAATATCCCTTGCCCTGCATATGGTATGAACTGAATAAATATTTGTGGAATGAATGTGTTAGTGAGCAAACATTAATTGTATGCCTACTGTATGCCAGATTTCATGCTGACCACTATTAATGTGGCATGTTCTCTTTTTGTCAAGGAGCTCACTATTTAGGAAGAGACAGATAAGCAAGCAAATGGGCATAAAATAATGGTAGAAAGAGAAGTAGATATAATGTGCTTGGAAAACACATGAGCAGTCAATTGGTTCTGCCTGAAAAAGTCAGAAAAAATTGCTAAGAGGAAAGAACATTTGAGTAGGGCCTTGAAGAAAAATTTACTGAGGGGAAGGAATATTTGAGTAGGAGTTTGGTAGTGGTCACAGGATGAAAGGACATTCTCAGTGGGGGTAAGGACATTCTTTTTTTTTTTAATTTTATTTAGAAAGAAAAAAACAACCAAACAAAACAGAAAAAAGGGTAGCAACAATACAGAATTCCAAAGGAAAAAAAGAAAAGAACAACAACAACAACAACAACAACAACAACAAAACCCACTAAGAAATCACTAGTTGATAAATTACATACTGTCATCTTGGAAATAGTTGTTCAAGTTACAAAATTAAAGCACACAAAGTAGACATTCAAACAGTGAGACTATTAACAGTTCTGCTCAACAATCTAACAAAAACAGTAGTATGGTCATCTATCTTCCAAACTTAAACATACATGCAGTCATATCCTTTAGAGCACTTTCTTTTGCTCTCTCTTTTACAGTAGCAATTATGCATTTTGGGTTTTATTACTCTTATAGTTCTTATTACTTTTTTTTATTTTAAAGAGAATAAAACAAAAGAGGGCAGAACCAAGCAGATCAGAACAGAACAACATAAGCAACACAACACTTTACAACAAGACAACCGGACATTAACAGTAGCTGTCAAAATGTCTCTTTCTCTGCTATAGTTGAGCATAGTTTCAGATACAATAATATCAAACATAACACAATAGTATAAAACCATTCAAGAGAATGAAAGAATTATAGGACATTCTGAACCAAATAACTACGATCAATGACTACTATAATATCTCATTTTGAATGAAAAGATTTGTTTATACTATCACATATATTAAAATCCCAGTAAGACAGAACATGATAGAACTGATGGTAATAGCAGAGTAGAAGCATGGTAGGACTTCAAAGGAAGATGATATTAAATCAGCAATGGCTGCCATAATGTTTTGTTTTCTTCAAAACCGCTGTTCATACCATTATGCATAATAAAGTCAAACAAAACAGATTAAAACCATTCCAACTGATGGATGAAAACATTGAAAGGCTTCAAAGCAATGAAATGGGGAATCATGATTACTATAAAATCTTATATACTTTTACCAACTCTCATACTAGGGAGACTATACGGTATTTACACATGTGTGTTTGGTTTATTTTGCTTATGAGTATGGTCTCAAGTGGTGTCCATTTATTTATAAATATCTCAATGTGATCATTCTTTATAGCTGAGTAGTACTCTGTTGTATAAAAATACCACAACTTTTTAATCCATTCCTCAGTTAATGGGCACTTAGGTTGTTTCCAAGATCTGGCTATTACAAATTGTGCTGCTATAAACATGGGTGCACATATATCACTGTGGTATGATGTTTTCAGTTCTTCTGGGAATATGCCTAGAAGCGGAATGGCTGGGTCAAGTGGAACTTCCAAACCCGGCTTTTTGAGGAATCTCCATACTGACCTCCACAGTGGCTGCACCAGTCTACACTCCCACCAACAATGCAGAAGAGTTCCTTTTTCCCCACAGCCTCTCCAGCACTTGTTGGTAGTTTTTTCTATCCTGGCCATTCTTTCTGGGGTGAGATGGAATCTCAGTGTAGTTTTAATTTGCATTTCTCTAATGACTAATGATGATGAACATTTTTTCATGTATTTATTTGCCATTTGTAATTCTTCACTGGAGAACTGTATATTCATTTCAGATGCCCATTTTTGGATTGGGTCTTTGAATGTTGTGGGTCTGATTTTTTAAAATTCTTTATAAGTTCTAGACAGAAGTCCTTTGTCTGAGGGACAATCCATTAAGATTTTTTCCCAATTTGTGGGTTTTCTTTTCACTGTGCTGGAAATCTCTTTTGACATGCAGAAACTCTTTAATAAGATATGGTCCCAGTTATTGATTCTGGGAAGTGCAGTTTGATTCTGGTTCATGAATTCTCATGAATTCTCTACCTACCCCTATATCTTCGAGGTTTTTACCTACTTTGTCTTCCAACAGATTTAGTGTTTCTGTTTTAAGATTTAGATCTTTGATCCATTTAGATTTTAGTTTAGTACATGGTGATAGGCATGGGTCTAGTTTTAGTCTGCATATGGACAGCCAATTTTTCCAGCACCATTTGTTGAAGAGACTGTCATTCTTCCAGCCAACATGTTTGGCCCCTTTATCAAAAATAAGGTGGTTGAGTGGGTATTTTTTTTATAATTTTATTTAAAGAGGAAAAAACAAAACAAAATAAAACAGAATAAAGGGTAGTGACAATACAGTATTCCAAGGAAAAAAGGAAAAGTACAACAACAATAAAACCTAAGAAATTATTACTTCACAAATTACATACTGACTTCTTGGAAATAGTTGTTCAAATTACAAAGTTAAAACATGTAAAGTAGACATTCAAACAGTGAGACTGTTAACAGTTCTGCTCCATGATCTGACAAAAACAACAATATGGTCATCCATCTTACCCACTCAAATATACATGCAATTATATCAATAGGGTAAAATTAAACACAACAAAACAGAGCAA